>VSMD01051439.1:0-32153 GCA_008750895.1 Mirza zaza
CCGAGTGGCCACAGTGCCCCTCCGGCAACTTTCCCTGCCCCCTCCGCAGGGCGGTGGTTCGTGAGCACCGGCAAGGACAACCTGCTCAACGCCTGGAGGACGCCGTATGGGGCCAGCATTTTCCAGGTACGCGCGGCCGGCGGCCCCCAGCCCTGGCAGGACGCCACGTGCCCAGGTGCACCAGGGTCAGACGCAGGGAGCACCCTGGCCCCCCCCCACTGCTCTGACCCGACCCTTCCCCGGCCCCAAACCCTCCCGGCCACTACGGCAGGGCTGGGGGGCGCCCATCTGCCCGCAGCCTGCTTGTTTTCAAAAAATATTTTGGTTTTACTAAAATACACCTGACATTATAAAGATGCCCGTCTTAGCCATTTGTAAGTGACATTAACACATTCCCAGGGCTGTGCAGCCGTCACCACCCTCCACTTCCAGAACTTTCTCGTCTTCCCAAACTGATGCCGTGTCCCCATGAGACACCCCCTCCCCAGCCCCCACCACCCTACTTCCTGTCCCTGTGGCTCTGACGCCTCCAGGGACCTCCTGGGAGTGGGACCACACGGGATTTGTTCTGTGTCTGGCGTCTGTCACTGAGCACCATGTCCTCAGGGTCCGCCCACGCTGTGGCCTGCGTCAGAGCCTCGTCCCTTTTAACATCCCTCCGCATCTTCACCGACACTTGTTACTGTTTTTATTATACCCGTCCCAGTGGGTGTGCTGTACTTATGGCATATTTAAACGGTCACCAAAAAATACCTGTAGAATATGTGAATAGACTTATTTGGACTTCAGGCAACACCTAAAATCCTTACTTGTGGGCCCTCTGCAAAGCTTGCTGACCCCTGGTCTGGGTCCGTGTGCTGTGTGACCTCATAGCTGGTATACACCCTCTCTGAGCTGCCCAGCAAAGCACAGCTTCCGTCCCAGCTCTCTTGGGGGTCGAGGGAGCAGAGGAGGCCTGAGCAGAAGGGCCCAGCCCCGGAGCTCCTTTTTCTAGAAAAGGCGTCTTCCTCCTTCCCTGGGCTGGGAGAGTCCTGGCTCCCCTCCGGTTCAACTCACACACCCGTCCTTGGGGGCCTCACCTCACTCCTTCCCCCTCTTTCTGTTCCCCCTGGCAGTCCAAGGAGTCATCGTCAGTCCTGAGCTGCGACATCTCCAGGAACAACAAATACATCGTGACAGGCTCGGGCGACAAGAAGGCCACCGTGTACGAGGTGGTCTACTGAGACCCCCTCTTCCTGCACCCCAGCCCGACTCCTGGGGGCCAATGGGAATCCGGGACAGAGGCCCCGACAGCTCCCTCCCCGGCCGCGTCTGCCAGCGCAGCCCCGTCTGCCGCCCGTCCGTGCGTGCGGAGGGCCGTGTCCCCCTTCCTGCTGGGTGTGGGCATGCCGGGGAAATAAATGTACGTATCGCACGCAGCCTGGGCTGGGGGACCAGCCACCCATCACTGCTTGTCCTGGGCGCAGTTACTGGGAGGCCGCGGCCGCCGGGCTGTGACCATGGGTAACGCGGTTCATTCTGCACGACACAGAGGCGCGCCGTGGGAAAGGCCACTACCGTGGGAAAGGCCACTACCGGGACAGCAGCGCCGGGCGCGGCCGTTCAGATGCAGCTGCGTAACAAACGGCACCCCAGGCTGGGTGTCTAACACAACTCGCGTTTGTGCCTTGCTCCCACCGTGTGGCGAGCCCGGCTCTAGCCCAGCAGGCACTCGGGGCCCAGGCAGGAAGTTCCCCACCTCGGTGAGTTGAGGGGACACCCTTGCCTGCCGCAGCTTTAAGTACTCTCGCCCAGACTGGTCCCGGTGGCTCACGCCCGTAATCCCAGCACTTTGGGAGGCTGAGGCGGGAGGATCACTTGAGGCCAGGAGTTTGAGCCCAGCCTGAGACCCCATCTCCACACAAAATTTAAAAATTAGCCGGGTATGGAGGCACCTGCAGTCCCAGCTACTCGGGAGACTGAGGCAGGAGGATTCCTTGAGCCCAGAATTGGAGGCTGCTGTGAGCTCTGATTGTGCCCCTGCATGCCAGCCTGGGTGACATAGTAAGATCCAGTCCCCTTAAAAATAAATACCCCAGGCCTCAAATTTCCTCTCTCTCACTGCCAGCCCTGGGATACAATCATCGCAAAATTCAGCATAAATCCAAGGCAGGACGAGATGAGGGGGACAGCTATTCGGGGTGCGGTTGCACTTCCTGAGAAACAGCCATCTGAGGGCCCGGAGGAGACTGCCCGGGAGAGGGTGGAACAGCATGTGCGGAGGCTCAGAGGAGGGGAGCCTCGCCCTGCATACAGCAGGGCAGCCGCGTTCTGCAGAGCAAGGTCTCCGGGTGAGGGTTACGCCGGAAGCGGGGAGGATGGTGGCCATGAGTTCTGGAATCACAGGGACAGGGCGTGCCACATGCATGGGGACAGCAGGCATGTTGCTGGAACTCGCTAGAGGGAAATGGCAGGTTCCTGCTGAAAACTCTCAGGCAGGAGTTTCTGAAGACGGTGTAGGGAGCTGCGATGGTGCTCCCGGTTAGGGAAACTCGACCCACCAAAGCCGTCTGGGCTCCTTCCTAGCCCGAGCAGGGCGAGGGGTATTTTCTGAGCCCCGTTTGGTGTGGGAGGCGACCGGTGAAGCCATCGCCAACCAGCGTCAACTCAGGACATGGGGCCAACGGTTGTCTAGGCAGGGTGTCCCGGCACTGCAGGTGCCAAGTAGCCGCCCTGCCTCCACCCGCCCCACGCAGGAGCTCCCTGCAACCCGGTCACGACAACCATGGATGTCCCCAGACATCACCCAGTGTCCCACGGGGAACAGAGTCACTCCTGGTTGAGACCGTCGGTCTGATGGGACGAGCCGACAGCCGGGGTCCGTGGCTTTGATGGGTTCTCCGAGAACGTGGCCTCAAAGGCTCAGAGCCACCCAACCGGACAGAGTCCTTCTAAATTTTAGTGAGACGGGCAGGACCGGGACCAGGACGGCTCCCTGTCTTCAAAGGACAGGGCACACCTGCGCTGCTTTTCCCCGTTGCTTTATTACCCGTGACAAAGATCAGAGTCCACAAGCCGCCGACTCAATCTCGAGGTGCCCGGGAGACCCTTCCCGTCCCCTCCACCACTGCCCCGCTGGGGGAAATAAGAAAAGAGCCGGGTCGGACGGCCCTGGGAGGCCGCTCAGTAGGTGACCTGGTACACCAGCGCCTGGTCCCCGCAGCCCATGACGACCAGGCGGTTGTTGGAAGACACGTCGCAACACATGACGGGGGAGGTCTCGGGCACCTGGCAGGGCGGCAGGTGGGGCAGGGTGAGCCACGGCCGAGCTCGGCCTGGTCCCCTCGGCCCGCCCGGGCCGCCGCGGTACCTGGAACACCTTCGCTCCGGCGGGCATGCTGTGGATGCTGACGTCCTCCATGCCCACGCTCACCCACCAGCGGCCTGGGAGGACACGGGGCGCCCGGCACGGGGACGCCAGCCACCGAGGGTCAGAGCCCACCCTCCCCTCCCGCGCCCCCGCGCCACCATCTCCCAGAGGGGTTTCTGCTAACGAGGGGCTCTGGGCTGTTCCAGGGGGACGTGGGGCGAGGGCCACAGGGGACTCCTCGCCCTGCCGGCCACTTACCAAAGGGGGAGAACTTGAGGCCCAAGATGGTGCTGCCACTGGACCCCACCATGTGTGACTCGCCCCCACGGGTGTCCTGCAGCCACTGCTGCCCGTTGGCCAGGCCCAGCAGCACCCAGTCTTCCTTAGGGCTGTGGGACAGGCTCATGATCTGGGGGAGGGAGGCGGGTGGCAGGGAGGAACCTGGTCAGGTCCCAGCCTGGCCCAGGAGGCCAGGGAAGAGCCCGGGACCCACCCTGGAGGCCAGCTACCCAGCCGCTTTCTAGCTTCGCAGCCCAGGCCCCAAACGACTTCCTCCCTCTGCCTCAGTGTGTTGGTCTGTGAAATGGGCACAAGCCTCCCTACTTTGCGCCCAACACAGAAATAAGAGTGTTCGATATTATTTGGGCAATGGCAGAGAATATTCCTAATGACCCTGTTACTGCAGTGTCACCGAGACTCAAGAAAAGTCCCTGCACTGACCTCGTTCTCTAACCTCGTTCTGGCTGCCTGGCTGGGCCCCACCCCGCCCGCGCACCTGAGACTCGAATAGGTACTCCAGGGGATTCTTGCCCATCCGCTGGTCCCAGCACCGCAGACAGGCGTCCAGGCCCCCCGCCCAGATGTTGTGGTCTTTGACCGCGATGCTCTTGACTCCGTTTGGGTAGCCCGTCAAGTCCCTGGCCAAGAGGGACATCGGGAAGGGGGTCAGGCCAAGACTCTAAGGTTTGGGCCCCAGGAAACACCAGCACTACGTCTGGGCACCGGCCTCAGTCTACACTAGCACTGAAGTGGGTCTAGGGAAATTCGGTCAGACAGCAAAGCTACAGGGCCGGCGGGCGGGGTGTCACGTTTTACATCAGCCATCGACTCCCGGAAAGGTTTATGCGTCGTTTTACGTTTTTACAACAGATTTGCCCTCCTAAGAGTCCTTTGTGGCCGGGCGCGGTGGCTCACGCCTATAATCCCAGCACTCTGGGAGGCCGAAGCGGGAGGATCGCTCAAAGTCAGGAGTTTGAGACCAGCCTGAGCCAAGAGCTAGACCCCGTCTCTACTAAAAATAGAAAGAAATTAATTGGCCAACTAAAAATATATATAGAAAAAATTAGCCGGGCATAGTGGCCTATGCCTGTAGTCCCAGCTACCCAGGAGGCTGAGGCAGGAGGATCACTTGAGCCCAGGAGTTTGAGGTTGCTGTGAGCTAGGCTGACGCCACAGCACTCTAGCCCGGGGAACCAAGTGAGACTGTCTCAAAATTAAAATAATAATAATCTGTTAAGTTTGGGGTTGTCACACTCTGTCCAGGTAGGGGGGAAACTGAGGCAGACACAAAGTAGGATGGCTTTGCTGCAAGGAAACAGCCCAGCTAAGATCCAAGTCTGCGTCTCTCACTTTCTCAATCACAAGTTCAAGGTGGAAAGGGATCTCAGCCTTGAGCGTGGCCGCGGGGTGCTGGAGACAGGACCCGCCCTGCCCGCCCTCCCGCGCCCTGGGCCAGGCCGCACCTGACCACGCTGTGATCCCGCAGGTCCCAGACCCTGACGGTGCCGCTGCTGAAGCCGCTGATGGCCAGGTTGGCGTCGGGGCTGGCGGCCAGCGCCTGGCAGGTGAGGCCCGCGCAGGGCAGCTCGCCCTTCACATGCAGGGAAGGCGCCGCCAGGTCCCACACGCTCACGCCGGCCAGCTTGTAGCCGCCCGTGAACAGCGTCCTGCTGTTGGCCGAGAGCAGGCAGGTGCGCAGGTAGGCGCCGGGCGTCTGGGACGGGCAGAGTCGCCGTGAGCAGGCAGCACCCCCCCCCCCAGCCCAGCCCGGCCCCCCGCCGCGCCGCCTCTCACCTGGACGGGAAGGTGGGCCTCGGGGAACCTGTCCTTGGCCACCTGGCCGGTCAGGCTCCACACCTTGACGCCGCCCCTGCTGCAGGTAAAGGCGTGGCGCGTGAAGCTGCTGACGGCCACGGCCAGCACGGACTCCCCGTGCGCCAGCGTGCGCATCCTCTCCAGCTCGTAGGGCACCGCCAGCCGCCAGGACTGCCCGGGCGCCGTGTCGGGCCTCTTCCACGTGTCATCGAAGTCCTCCGGGTCCCAGCATCTCGGGGAAGGGGGAGGCCTCGGGGTTACTGGCCTGCCTGGGAGCCCCCCGCCCGGTGGGGGCCACAAATCCAGCCCCAGAGGGGGCTCATTCTTGACCAGATGTTGGGGTTTTCTTCTTAGGCCTTGTTTCTCTACTACATTCCCCGCGACATCCAACATCTTACCCACACTCCTCCAAAGAGTCCCCCCCCCCCCCCCCCCCCCCCCCNAAAGAGCCCCCCCCCCCCCGCCCCCCCGCCACAGACACACTATTTCCTTCTGCCTGGAATGCTTTGCCGCATGAGAGCCAACTCCTATTCATCCTTTAGGGTCCTAACCATTAAGCCCCTTCCCTCAAGGAAGCTATCTCTTCCCCCATATCTGGGTTTTCTCAGCGTCAAACTATAAGGTTGGAACCATCTGAAAACACAGCCCCACCCCCCTTCCCCAAATCCCTGGAATCCAGGGTGGTTACGTAGGGAAGCGGCAGTGTTGGATTCCACGGGCCGGGTTGGCGAGGACAGTGCAGCAGTGACAGGAGACAGGTGAGACAAACCTACACCACCTTTGGTCCCCTTCCCCCGTGTGGGACAGAGGTACAGGGAAGGGGGGTTCCCTGCTGCCCCCCGCACACAAGCAAACCGTGCGACACTTACATGGGCTTCAGAAATGAACAGGGTCTCCCAACAAGCTCCTGTGGGGGGGCGAGAGCTCAGCTGTCCCCCTGCCCCCCACCGGTGCCCACCGCCTCTGCCCCACCAGCCTCCGTGGGGACACGTGCCAGCTCGGGCCTGGGTCTCACCTGGGCCACATCCCAGCTTCTGCTCCCGTCCGGGGGCCTGGCGGAGGTCGTGGGCAGTCCGAGAGCTGGGCAGAAACAAGGGACCTAAGCGGCTGGCACGGCCCCCGGGCAGCCTGCGCCCTCCGCCCGGGCGGGAGCCGGCCGCTGCCTACCTCGGGGACTCGAGGCGTCTTCCGTGCCCGGCTCTGCTTCCGACTCTTCCGAACCCCGGGCCTCCCTTCCCTGCCCGTGGGGAATGGAAGATTCTGGTCAGGCCAGCTTGAGCTGCCCGGGGGGTATAAAACCAGAAAACCTCAGGGGTGCTGGGGCTTGTCAACTGCCGGGTCCCGTCTCCCCGTTGTCCCTTGCGGAGAGTCTCAGCGCAGGGCCCCGGGCTGCAGACTCTGGGCTGTTCTAACACAGCCTGTCTCACCGAGTCCTCCTTGGGGACTCAGGGACAAGGCAGGAGGCAGGACGAGGTGGAGAGACCCCACAGGAGCCCCCATGCCCTGACATGGAAGAGCCCGACCCGGACAGCCACCCAGCCCAGATGTCCCCAACGCTGGGTACAGCCACATGCACGCACTCACCGGCCCTGGCGCCTGCTCTGTCACTATGGCAATGGGAGATGTAGGGGGAGGGGGAGACAGCACAGTGGGTTCACTCCGCAGGCCCCTGGGACCCAGCCTGAGATCAGCCCTTCCCCCTCACCCCCAGGGACACTCACGCTCGTGTCCCAGGTCTTTGAGCTCACTGTGGACACCGGCAAAAATCTGCCAGAGTTGCTCAGTCAGAACATCTTGCCAAAACCGGGGCTGAGGGTCCCAGGACGTCGGAGTGTCCTGCTGGGGGGGCCCTGCTCCGAACGGCCACCAGAGCCAGTCGGACGACCTCGCGGCCAGGACCTCTCTGAAGTCCCGCTCCTGCGGGGACCTGGCCTCCGGGCGCGGGGGCGCGTCAGGGCCAGCGGGCGCAGCTGGCGGGATCTGGGCCACCTGGTACGGCAGGCACAGGGACGGTGACGCACGCGAGGACGTGATCTTCACCCAAGCCCGGCCCCCAGGACCCAGAAACCTACCCCCACGGACAGCAAGCCCTGGAGCTCGCCACAGCTCTCCACGATCTGCAAGACGCTTCCTATCTGGGGGCAGAACGGCTCCTCGTTAGCGCAGCGACAGCTCCATAACGGCAGCGCGCCACTTGCCCCGTCTGCGAAATGGGGATGTCGCCTGCCCTGAACGGAGGTTTGGGGCCAGATTCAACGCCCTGCTTCCTAAAGCAAAGGTAAAGCAACTCCTCCATACGCCAGAAGCCAGCCTCGGTGGCTGGTGACACACACCTGGCCCTGAGGGCGGGTCACCGTCGAGACACAGCTAGGTTCAAGTCCCAGGGTGTTTCGAAGCGAAACCTCATCACCGCCCACCTCTGCTCGCAATGGCTTTGAGGAGCAAAGCGCGCAGACAGACGGGCCTCCCCGGTGAGGGGGACACTTGGATGAAGACGCTAGAAAACCGAGTCACCTACCGGGAAAACCCTGGGAGAGAGTCACTTTATGGTGTTTTAATTTTTTCCAAAAAAGCCACATGACCACCACTGATTCCAAACTTAAAGTTTCCCAAACAGAATGAAATCCAGACCCTCGCCGTCCACGTGAAACTGGAGTCGTGCACAGAACTGAGACTCGTAGAAGGAATGTCGTGACGGGCACGCCCAAGGTACAAAGAACTTGGCGACTCGAACCCCAGACGTAGTTTCATCCACTAGGTCTGTGCGTCTAAACCGTCCTCCAGTGAGCAACTCACATGCAAAGAGGGTCGAGTTTACTTTCCATTCTTTTTCGCCTCGGGCGTGGGGCGTGCGGTTCCGTCCCAGCACGTGCGAGTTTGGGTCGGGTGGGCTCACGTGCGCCGTGGCCACGCGGCTGGACGTCACAGCTGGCCCCTGGAGAGGCCCAGTGTTCCGGACCTGAGCTGTGTGTGTCTGCAGACACGGGCCACCTGTCTGTCCCCTGGGCAGGGCTGGGCAGGCCAGGCCCGGGAGGGAGGGAGGGGCTGGGAGGCGGGACCCTCCCTGGGCGCCCAGGGCTGCAGCCTCCGGTGGGTGATGGATTCCCCAGCCCAGCCGCGCAGAGCCGAGCCCGGGCCTCTCCAATTCACCCCGCTCGCTCGTTAATGCGCAATTTACCGGCACTTTAATGCGCTCGGCAGGAGAGGCGGCTCCCTCCTGCCTGCGGCCGCCTCCCCGGGGAGCCGGCATGGCGGGCTGGCGGCTGCTAGGATGAGGTTTTAACAGCGCAGGGGGGGGGCTGCAAAACCGGGGGCTGGGAGCAGAGGGGAGAGGCGGGAGGGGAAGTGTCTGGCCCGGACCTGGGAGGGGCCTGGCAGAGCCTAGGGCCTGCTGGCTGGGGACCCTCCCCGTGGGGCAGCAACCGAGGGGCTCAGCGTGGGCTTCCCACCCCCGCCTGCTGGTACTCTGGTCCACGGTCCAACTCCGTTCACCACGAAGCCACCGGCACCCCACACCTGCACCATCCCTGGCTTCTGCCCCCACCCACCGCCCTGTCTGTCTGCCCTCCCCTGCAGCAGTCATGGGGCGCCTTTGAGCACCCCAGTCGGGGCCCAGCCCTCCTCGGCTCCCACCTCCCTCAGGGTCAAAGCCCAAGTCCTCCTCGTGTCCCACCAGACCCTGCACTATCTGCCCTGTCCCCTCTCTGCTCTCCTCCTTCCTCGGCTCCAGCCACAGGGGCCTCCCCGCTGTGCCTCCAACACACCATGCATGATCCTGCCCCAGGGCCTTTGCACAGGCTGTGCCCTCGGTCTGCAATAACCTCCCCTGCCCCAGCTCGACAGCCACACTTCCTCTGTCCAATTTCCTTCAATCCGTCACTCAGCTGTCACCTTCTCAGGGAGCCTTCCCTGTGAGACTACCCGCAATTGCACTCCCTGTCCCTCTCCCCCGAGGCCAGCTCCTCCCTGGCCTGGCCTTCACCATCTCAGCCCGTTTACCAGGCTCCGCGCGCCCCAGGGCAGCGAGCCTGTCTGCGTCCCCTCTGCCATGCTTCCACGGCAGTATCTGGCAAGCAGGCCGGGATAAGTATCTGTTGAATGAATAACCATGTTCCGCCGCTTCCTGGCCCCCCTGCCCTGCTGAGCTGCAGACACGGCCCTGGGCCCCTGCCAGGTACATCTGGCACAGGCAGAAAGTCCTGCCAGCACCGGGAGAAAGGGCCAGGTGGCGGGAGGACAGGCAGGGGGGAAGGCGCCCTGGGCTGGCAGGTGGGAGCCCGCCCCACACCCGCCCCGCTCCCTCGTGACCTGGGTTCTCGACAACTCCCGGACACGGAGAGGACCGCAGACTGGCACAGCACAGGCCCGCCTGTCTGAAGCCGCCGACCTGGGGAGGGTCACCCAGGCCACACAGGGGCCCAGGAGCAGACAGAGGGCGGGAGACGCACCCCCCACCCCCCAAGACGTGTGTGGTCCACTAATACCTCACAGGGAGTTCCGAGTCAGCGCCTGTCCTGTCCCCTCTCTGCCCACAGCCCTCCATGGCTCCCACCTCCCTCAGCGTCAAAGCCCAAGTCCTCCCCCAGGCCCTGCACACGACCTGCCCGTCCCTGCCAGGAGAACCAGCAGTTCTCGAGCCCGGGCACTCACCTGCTTCTGGTGGCCTTCAAGATCCTCCTGCACCCTCTGAAGCTGCAAAGGGACAATCGTGATCACGCTAGGAGGCAGGGTTTGAATGCTGTGTGACCCTGGCAAAGTCTGCACCTCTCTGGTCTCTGCTCTAACATGGCACAGCACTTACCCTGCTCACAGGAGGAGCTAATTTGGGAGCTCTTTAGATTCTATTCCAGATAGGGGGAAGGTCAAATCCTCCCTGGGGCCTACCCCCCCTCCCTGTGGGCCAGGTGCGGTCCTGCCTCAGGGCCTTTGCACCTGCGGTGTCCTTTGTTACAGGAACATCACCTTTGCAGCTAAGACCTCCCTGGCTGGCCGCCTCCTGAAAGTCCTTTCACATATTCTCTTTCCCCTCACCTTGCACTTCCTCAAAGGCTTTTGTGAATCTTGTTTCCCTATTTACTCCTCCCCCTCCTCCCCATACAACTGCCCAGTTCAGGGCGGCAGGCGGGAGCCAGGTGAGGCTGTTTAAATTAAGGCAAAAATTCAGTTTCTTAGTCACATAAGCTGCATTTTCAAGGGCTCAATAGCTTCCTGTGGCTTTTGGGTGCCACATTAGACACTCTAGATACAGACTGTCCCAAGGCCGGGCGAGAGTTTGGGACCAGCCTGGGCACTATAGTGAGATCCTGTCTATACAAAAAATAGAAAATACATCCAGGTAGAGTCCCAGCTACTCGGGAGGCTGAGGCGGGAGGACTGCTTGAGCCCAGGAGTTCGAGGCAGTGAGCCGTGACAGCATCACTGTACTCCAGCCTGGGCGACAGAGCAAGACCCTGACTCTTAAAAGAAAAACCCCAGAAAGTTCTAGAAGACAGCACCACACTAGAGTGGGCAGGGACTTCACCCTCTAATGTATTCCCTGGAACCACCAACTATGGCCCGGATGAACACCCACTTTATGTGGAATTTCTAGTTTTTGAGACCAGGGCAGTACTAGTTAAGCAGCTTGGCCCACGTGTTAACTCACTTGCTCAGAGTGAGCAAACAGAATGGGGGGGGGGGTCCCCAGCTTGTACCTCCCGGGTAGGGGCTGCCGGGGTCTGGCTTACCGAGGAACAAATGCTCTCCAGCTTTGCAGCCAAAAGTGGGGGACACCTGGAGGGGCAGAGAGAGGAGCTGGAAGACCTGTGGCCTCCAGACCCAAGGTGGGCCAGGAGCCAAATTGAACACACTGACTGCCACGTGAGTCGTATCTAACTCACGCTCGCTTTGCGCCCGGGGCCACATCTCTTCACTCTGGCAGCCACTCGAACTGGTTTTCAAGGTGCATATAACTTATGCACAGAAACCGATAAACACTAACAAATTTTTCATTAAATTGAAAGGATCGTTTCCTCTTCCAAGTTTTTATTCTATTTTCTTAATAAAACACCGTGGCCCCAGGAGGGGAAAAACATTTTTTTTTCTGCCTTGGCCGTCAATGTGTTAAAGGCGCAGCGTCCCCCAAAATGTTAAGATTTTAATGCAGCAGTCTTGACGACAAAATGGAATGTAAACGCATGTATGCTAAACAAGAAAACTGAAATTTTGAATCCAAGCCAGCATCAGTAGTACTGGGCTGTCCTTTCGGTTCCGGCTTCAGTGTGGATGGTGATCGCTGGGCAGGGGGACTTCTGGACCACTCGGCCACAGGGGCCCAAGGAGAGGGACCAGGTGGGACTCATTCCTGCCCTTGGAATCACCCTCACCTGGAGAACTGCTTGACCTGGCTGAGGAGGCCTTGGGAACTGGGGGTTGGGGAGCTCTTGGCGGTAGAAATCCCAGGATGAGGCTGGAAGAGTCAAAGAAGAGATTAATAAAACCTACAGCCCTCCCCCAATAAAAAGTCCAAGCCCCAGGTCTCCATCTCAGCCAGAAGGCAGGTGACAAACCCCGTAGGGGGTAAAGTGGGACATCCCAAAACCAGAATTTGCTTTCTCTCTTGTTATTGAGGTAGCTAAGGAGTACCTTTCATTTTCCATGTTGGCCTGAAGTCTAAAATATTCATCACGTGGATATTTACAAAAACAAATTTTTATGTTAAAAAAAAATGAAAAAATTAGCTGGGAGGGGTGGCATATGCCTGTAGTCCCAGCTACCCGGGAGGCCGGGGCAGGAGGACCGCTTGAGTCCAGGAGTTGGAGGCTGCGGTGAGCAGTGATTGGGCACCTGCGCTTGAGTGGCCGTGATGGGCTACCGTGTCCAGCTGCAAGGCCTGGCCGGCGCTCGCCCGGGCCGCAGGTGGAGACAAGATCAGAAGGGAACAGAAGTGGACCGGAGCTTGGGCTCTCCCCAGGACAGTGCCACCCACGCCCTCCTAACCGAAGTTCCTTCAAAGGTAGCCCTGGGGCTGGGCTGGTCCACAGAGGTCATCTTCAGGCAGCAGCCCCGAGGACTTGAGCCGGAGACCCTGAAAAAAATCACAAGGAGATGGCGGGTCTTGAGGACAGAGCAGTGCCATGGACAGAGCCGACCCTACCCACTACGCCATGTCCTGGATTCCTCCTGCGAGGCCTCTACCTGCCCTGATTAATGGTGGGGACCCAGAGGGCCTGAACCGCGCCCCCCAGACCTCACCCTGTGATTTGGGTCATTAGAAAGGGGTTTTGAGGGATGAGTAAGAGTTAGCCAGATGACTAAGACTCATTCATCAGACAGGAGGAGAGACCTCGCTCCATCCCCACCACTGCTGCAGCACCAAGCTCCTGGTGACTTCAGTTCTGCCCCAACGCCCCTCCAGCTAACTCCCCAGGCCGGGCCCGGGAACCCTGGAGTCCCCTCTAAGGAAGAGGGGCAACTCACCTACACCAGGATGGAGGAGGAAACTGCAGACGGGTCACCCGAGTTCAAGCCAAGAGGAAAGGCCTCCTCAGCCCCCTCCCCCACTGGGGGCCATTTGACCCGTGGGGCCCCGCCCCGGCCCCGCCCCCGGCCCGCCCCGGCCCCGCCCAGCCGGCCCTGCGCAGCGAAGCCGCTCAATGAACGCGCCGCAGCTGCACGTGGGCTCGGGCTCCGCGGGCGGTGGCTGACGGCGCTGGCCAATCGTAAGGCCGCTTGCCCACGTGGGCAACGCCCCGCCTTCGCTGATTGGTCGGCTCGCCCAGGCCGCAGGCCGAGCTGTCACTCAGCGAGCGAGCGCGGGAGCCTCCGCTTAACCCTTGCAGTCCCGCTGCAGGGAAGGGCGGCGCGCTGAGAGAGCCAGAGGGAATTTGGGGGGGTCCCAGCAGAGGGCAGGAAATGTAGGAGGCCGCGGGGCTAGGGAGGCCAGAGGATGGGACTTGGGGACGGATAGGCGGAGAGTAGTTGTCTTGTTTATAGAGTCTGATCATTTTGGGGGTCTTTGGCACTCTCACCCCAATTCTTGGAGTTGGGCGATTGACGTTTTTGCTCCCTATTGAATAAGGTGCAATGCAAAGGGAGCTTCGGGCCCCCTTTGGGGAGAGAACTTACTGGCTCCCGGGTATCCAGGCTTCCTGGAGCCCAGCTGGGGCTACACATTTAATTCATCAGTGAATTTTTCCAGCTCTCCTCCCAGCCCTGTGACAAGGGATTTGAGAGCCAGGGCAGGGGCAGTGAAGTCACAGCATCGCTAGGTTAAAGGTCAGGGTCGGGGAGAGCACTGATTCTGAGGGAGGGCAGAGCTGGGCTGGTCAGAGGAGCACAGCCTGGGAGGCCTGGGGTGAAGCCAGAGAGACCCCTGGGACCTGCGGTGCAAGGATCCCTACTGAGGGAGGGAAACCTCCTGTGTGTGGGCGGGTGGGTGAGGTCTTGAAGGTGTGGGTGGTGGAGATTCCGTTCTGGTTTTGGCCAGGTGCAGTGGCTCATGCCTCTAATCCCAGCTTCTTGGGAGGCTGAGGCAGGAGGATTGCTTGAGCCCAGGAGTTGGAGGCTGCTATGATGACTCCACTGCACTCCAGCCTGGGAGACAGAGGCAGACCCTGTCTCTAAAACAAAAAACAAAATAAAAAGGAGTTCTGTTTTGGCTGGTTCAAAATTCCTATTTGAAACATGAAGGGGGCGTGGCGTGGTGGCTCACCCCTGTAATCCTAGCAATCTTGGAGGCCCAGGGGGGGCGGATTGCTCGAGGTCAGGAGTTCAAAACCAGCCTGAGCAAGAGCGAGACCCGTCTCTACTATAAATAGAAAGAAACTAATAGGCCAACTAATATATATAGAAAAAATTAGTCAGGCATGGAGGCGCATGCCTGTAGTCCCAGCTACTCGGGAGGCTGAGGCAGGAGGATCGCTTGAGCCCAGGAGTTTGAGGTTGCTGTGAGCTAGGCTGACGCCACGGCACTCACTCTAGCCTGGGCAACAGAGTGAGACTCTGTCTCAAAAAAAAAAGAAAAAAATATAAACATGAAGGGGTGCACCCCAGATTTCTGGAGTAAGAGGTTGAGTGTCTGCCTGCCCCAGGACCTTTGCACTGGCCATCCCCTCTGCCTGGGACAGTCTCCCTTGGGCAGCCACTGGCTGGCTCCTGAACTCTGAGCTCTCTGCTCAGAACTCTCCGCTCAGCCAGGCCTCCTAGGGCTCCCTTCCCTGTATCTCCCTTTCTTGTTTTTTTTTTTTTTTCCCTCCCAGTGTGGTTTGGATTGGAGCTAATCTTGTAATCTCAGTGGCTCCTGCCTCCCACAATGGCTCTAAACCCTGCTGCGCTCAAAATTCAGAGAACGCTGTCAGGATTCTCCGACAGAGAGGCGTCCCCGTGCTGTGACCTTGCAGTGTAGCACGGGCACCCAGGGAGGTCTCATGACTTGGGATCTCATCCCAACCTGAGAACTCTTCCTCAGTTTCCCCTGTTCCATGCTTCGTTACTCTTGGGAACTGGAGGGTTTACGTGTTGGGATGAGTAGCCTGGGGAGTTATAATGTAAACACGTATCCACGTGGGTTTTGCCTCCAGTACCTGCCTTAATTGAAGTGCCTTTTTATTTATGGTCCCGCCTGCTAACTGCCTCCCTCTGTGCACTTTGCTTCTCCCCTGTCCCCGGCCCCAGACGGACACACGGGGTACCCACCAGCCGCATGTGGCTATTTATTTTATTTTTAATTTTTTGAGACAGAGTCTCACTATGGCTGGGCTAGAGTGCCCGGGCCTCAGCCTAGCCCACAGCAACCTCAAACTCCTGGGCTCAAGCGATCCTCCTGCCTCAGCCTCCCCAGTAGCTGGGACTACAGGCATGCGCCACCATGCCCGGCTCATTTTCCTATATATATCTTAATTGCCAATTAATTTCTTTCTATTTAGAGTAGAGACGAAGTCTCGCTCTTGCTCAGGCTGGTGTCGAACTCCTGACCTCGAGTAATCCTCCTGCCTCAGCCTCCCAGAGTGTTGGGATTACAGGCGTGAGCCACCGTGCCCGTCCCACATGTGGCTATTTAAATGAACATCAATAACAATGAAATAAAATTGAAAATTCCATCTCTTAGGTACACTGGCCACATGTCAAGTGCTCAGTCCTTACATGTGTCTGGGGGGTGGTCATCGGCCTGGACAGCGAAGATCTAGAATGTTCCGTCATCATGGAATGTCCCTGTGGACAGCGCTGATTGGAGGTTCATAGAGAAGAGAAATTCTGGCTTCCTGTGAAAGCGGGAAGCGCCGTTAGCGGTCGTTGCAGTTCTACTTGTTAAAGGCCCCGCTGCAGGTGGGGTTGGGCGACATTTGGTGCTTTCATTGGTAGGTTGTCACACTCGGTTCCTCCAGGCCGGCCTGCAGAGAAGCCACCTCCCCCGAGCCCTGCGGGGGAGAGGATGACACAGCAGACGGGAGGGCAGGCCAAGAGCTCCTTCCTGTTCTTGGCTTCTCAGTGGCTGCAGTTTACTTTGAAACTCAAGGGCTGGAGGAAGTTTGAGAGAAAAGGCTTTTGCATTCTAAAACCTTTGGAATTTTTCTTTTTTTTTGAGACAGAGTCTCGCTTTGTTGTCCAGGCTAGAGTGAGTGCCATCGCATCAGCCTAGCTCACAGCAACCTCACACTCCTGGGCTCAAGCGATCCTCCTGCCTCAGCCTCCCGAGTAGCTGGGACTACAGGCATGCGCCACCATGCCCGGCTAATTTTTTTCTATATATATTAGTTGGCCAATTAAATTCTTTCTATTTATAGTAGAGACGGGGTCTCGCTCTTGCTCAGTCTGGTTTCAAACTCCTGACCTCGAACAATCCTCCCGCCTCGGCCTCCCAGAGTGCTAGGATTACAGGCGTGAGCCACCACGCCCGGCCTGGAATTTTTCTTGATTTGAAAAAAATTAGGCCCAGAGCAGTGGCTCAGGCCTGTAATCCTAGCACTCTGGGAGGCCAAGGGGAGGTGGAGGATCGCTCAAGGTCAGGAGTTCAAAACTAAGCAAGAGCGACACCTCCTCTCCACTAAAAATAGAAAGAAATTAATTGGCCAACTAAAAATATATAGAAAAAATTAGCCGGGCATGGCGGCGTATGCCTGTAGTCCTAGCTACTTGGGAGGCTGAGGCAGGAGGATCGCCTGAGCCCAGGAGTTTGAGGTTGCTGTGAGCTAGGCTGTCACCATGGCACTCTAGCCCGGGCAACAGAGTGAGACTCCGTCTCAAAAAAAAAAAAAAATTATTTTTTAGAGTCAGGGTCTTACTCTATTGCCCAGACAGGAGTGCCGTGGCACTATCATAGCTCACCGCACCCTCCAACTCTTGGGCTCAAGCGATCCTCCTGCCTCAGCCTCCCGAGTAGCTGGAACTACAGGCACTCATGACCACCACGCCTGGCTAATTATTTAAATTTTTATATTAAATTATTTATATTTATTTTTTGTAGAGATGGGGTCTGGCTATGTTGCCCAGGCTGGTCTAGAACTCCTGGCCTCCCCCATCCTCCCACCTCAGCATCCCAAAGTGCTGGGATCACAGGCATGAGCTGCCAGGCCCAGCCTTGGAATTTTTGTTTAAAAAAGAAAACATCAAAAAACTCAAGGAGAAGATTGGAGGGAAGATTGGAAAAGGTTCTCAGCCCCACCCCGAGGCTGAGGTTCCCTGTATTCCTCGTGGGCCAGGCCGAGGACTCTGGTGAGAGCCCAGGGCACCCACACCAGACGAGCTGTGCGTGGGAGGGCCTTGGTGACTGAGGAACCAAGAGGCAGGCAGGACAGCGACCCTCTGAGGATGCTGGCTGCTCTGGGTCACTCAAGGGCCAGCTGCCCCCACTCTCAGATCCGCAAGAACGCCTGGCGCAGGAAGAGAGAACTTCTCCAGGTCCCTTGGGTCCACTGAGCTTCGCTTCTGCCACCTGGCAAAGACGCTGGCGTTTGTTTTCTGTCACTGCTGCAACCAGTGACCACAGCCCGGGTGGCCTAAGACAACAGAAAGTGTCTTCCAGGCAGTTCCGAGGCAGAATGCAGGCGTGGCAGGGCGGGGCTCCCGCTGAAGGCCCCCAGGGTGGAGGCCCTTTTCTGGCCTCTTCCAGCCCGAGGTGGTTCCCGGCTGTCCCCAGCGGTCCCTGGCCGCACTCCCATCTCTGCCTCCGTCTTTGCATGGCCTTTGTCCCCATGTGTCTCTGCGTCTGTGTCTAGATTTTTCTCTTTATAAGGACACCAGACATTGGATCCAGTAGTCGCCTTAATCCAGTGTGACCTCATCTTAGCTAATCACATCTGCAATGACACTATTTCCTAAGAAGGTCACATTCCCAGGGTCACTGGGTGGCGGGGCCATGATGACTTCAATATATCTTTTTGAGGGGGCACAGTGCTACCCACTACAGGGCTCAGAAATGAAATTAAGTGTTGGCCGGGCGCGGTGGCTCACGCCTGAAATCCCAGTACGCTGGGAGGCGGAGGCTGGAGGATTGCTCAAGGTCAGGAGTTCCAGACCAGCCTGAGCAAGAGCCAGACCCCCTATCTACAAAAAATAGAAAAATTAGCCGGGCATGGTGGCACCTGTAGTCCCAGCTACTCCGGAGGCTGAGGCAGGAGGATCGCTTGAGCCCAGGAGTTGGAGGCTGCAGTGAGCTGTGATGACGCCACTGTACCCCAGCCTGGGTGACAGAGCAAGTCTCTGTCTCAAAAAAAAAAAAAAAATAGAAAGAAAAGAAATTAAGTGTTAACATAAATAACAAACAGGGAGAAGTGCTCTAAAGAAGAAAATGGTATTTGTTCAGGAATAGGGCATCGAACTGGGGCTAGGCTTGCCATGGTAAATTATGTACATGTTCAGGGAGATATAGGAAAACAAAGGTTTTGAAAGTAAAAATAAGGAGGATTACATAATTGTTTTGAGGTCATTATCCTTGGCCACAAGAATCAATAGCAAGGGTGACGCCAGCCTGAGGTTGGACCAGATGTGTCGGGCCAGATGTCCTTGGAGAAGTACTTTTTGTGTTCACTTGTGACAGCCTGGGTGCCAGGCTGTGGTTTTCGCAGTCTTTTGCCATAGCTTTTGTTATCAGACTTTTATGGGTGGAGATCCTCTCTCTGTAGCCTCCCTGGCTCTACTTGTTACAGTTTTGTTTTGTTTTTTAACACGAGTGACTCCATTTTGATTCTGACAACTTTCACCTCCGTCCTTTCATCAACTTTGATATACCCATTACACAGAGGCACAAACTAAGGCCTGGGGAGGTGAAGTGACCCACTCAGGGTCTCCAGCTACTAAGTGGTTAAGTAAGCTAGGACTTTAACCTGGGCCATCTTGCTCCGGGCCGTGTGTCCTTACGGCATCCTATTGAGATCCAATGATGTTCCCACCTTGAACTAATGCCCAGGTGGTGGCATCAGATTGGAGCTCCCCTCGGACCCAGGCTTGGAGCACGGAGCAGCCATGTCCACTCCACAAGTGGGTTTTGGATCCCCTGGGCCCTGCTGTCTCCCCTAGAAAGATGTATTAGCTAGCTACTGCTGTGTAACAAATTGCCCCCAAACTCAGGGGGCCATTTATGCTAATTGTTGAACAACCAACATTTATTATTAATATCTTGCACTGTTTCAGGGGGTCAGAAGCCTGGGGGTGGCTTTGCTGGTGGCATGTGGGATCACTGATGAGACTTCATCTAGGTTGGAGCCTTTGTTTCCCCCTTGTTTGATCAAACGCTTTCTGCCATCCACAATTCAATTTATAAATCTCCTCTCCTCCTGCCGTGGTCTCTCCCAAGTTCCTGACGACACGCACCACCCTGTGATATTTCCTTGTTTATTTCATTCTTCCTTGTCCGTCCCAGCCACGGCTCCAGGAATTACGGCTGGGAGGATGGCTACATGCACGATCCTTGTGTCCATCCGTTTACGTGCTTACTTATTTTGGTGCTCGTTCCTCCTGGATTCTCACAACTCTCACCTACGTCACTACAGCAACTCGCTTCACCCTTTCATCAGCCTTGATCACCCTTGAGAAACGCATTTTACAGAGGAGCAAACGAAGGCCCCAAGAGGATAAGTGACCTACTCAGGGTGGCACAGTTATGAAGTGGCTAAGCTATGATTTTCACCTGGGACATCTTGCTTAGTTGGGGGCCCAAGGTAGCTTTGCCCCACCCCCCACCCCAGGGGACCCTCAGTCCTGTCTGGACGCTCACTCCTACCTGGTTTGGGCAGGTGGTGCTGAGGTTGTCAGACCGAGTAGGGTTGAGCCTTTGTCTTTGTCTCTCTCTGAGTTGTGGGGAAAGGTTGGGGGCTGGACATCGTGATGGCTGCCTGTAGTCCTCACGACTCAGGAGGCTGGGAGTGGAGGATCCCTTGAGCCAAGGAAGTTCAAGACTAGCCTGGGCAAAATAGTGAGACCCCATCTCAAAAAAAAATAATAAAAGAAAAGGGGTTGGCTCTTTCTTTTCTTTTTTTTTTTTTTGGGGGGGGGGGCTTTGTTGCCCAGGCTAGAGTGAGTGCTGTGAATATCCTGGGCTCAAGTGATCCTGCTGCCTCAGCCTCCCGAGTAGCTGGGACTACAGGCATGCGCCACCATGCCTGCCTATTTTTTTCTATATATATTAGTTGGCCAATTAATTTCTTTCTATTTATAGTAGAGACAGGGTCTCGCTCAGGCTGGTTTCGAACTCCTGACCTCGAGCAATCCGCCCGGCTCGGCCTCCTGGAGTGCCAGGATTACAGGCGTGAGCCACCGCGCCCGGCCTGGCTCTTTCTTGTGAAGGTCAAGCCATGGCTCTTGGTCTACCCCTTGCCCAGTAAGATCCCTCCCTCTGGACTGGGGGAGGGATGTGGTGAGTGACACCATCTCCAAGTCTCCCTGTGCAGTGCTCCAGAGACTTCGTCATCCAGCCAATCTGTACACTTTTAGGACTCAGTGTGGCCACCGTGGGTCAAACGAGGCGGTTTACGCTGAGGGCAGATTCCCAGCCGGCCAATTGTGAATTCCAACCGCGTCACCTAGCAGAAGGGCGCGGCTTTTTACCCCGAGGAGACTCAAGCACGGAGGTTCCGAGATGGACTTGTGGTCTCTGGCGCCCACTACAGGCCAAACGTTGCATTACAGCTTCGTGGAAGTAGAATTCACAGAAGGTGAGGTCACCCATTTTAAGCACACTGGGTCGGTGATTTTTTGTACATTTGTCTAATTGTACAACCACCCGTTTTGAGATTTCCATCGTCTCCAAAATGTCCCCCTCGGCTGCATTGAACCAATGCTTTCCTTCCACTTCTAGCTTTCTGTCTTTGTAAGCGTGTCTTTGGGTGGGTGCCGAGGTTCACGACTATAATGCTAGCACTCGGGGAGGCCGAGGTGGGAGGATCGTTTGAGCTCAGGAGTTGGAGACCAGCCTGAGCAAGAGCAAAAAATAGAAAGAAATTAATTGACCGACTAAAAATATATATACAAAAAAATTTAGCCGGGCATGGTGGCGCATGCCTGTAGTCTCAGTTACTCGGGAGGGTGAGGCAGGAGGATCGCTTGAGCCCAGGAGATTGAGGTTGCTGTGAGCCAGGCTGACGCCAGGGGACTCTAACCTGGGCAACAGAGTGAGACTCTGTCTCAAAAATAAAAGTGTGTATTTTCTAGAAACATCATCTAGATTCGGAGACCCCAACCTATGTGGTCAGTTGCCATTTATTAGCATGATATATAAATTTTTTTGAGACAGAGTCTCACTCTGTTGCCCAGGACAGAGTGCCGTGGAATCAGCCTAGCTCACAGCAACCTCAGACTCCTGAGTTCAAGTGATCCTCCTGCCTCGGCCTCCCGAGTAGCTGGGACTACAGGCATGCGCCACCATGCCAGGCTGATTTTTTCTATATATTTTTAGTTGGCCAATTAATTTCTTTCTATTTTTAGTAGAGTTGGGGGGGTCTAACTCTTGGTCAGGCTGGTTTCGAACTCCTGACCTCAAGTAATCAGCCCGCCTTGGCCTCCCAGAGTGCTAGGATTACGGGCCTGAGCCACCACGCCCGGCCAAGCATGATATTTATTTGTATTTTCTCAACAGATGTTAAGGTACAATTGTGTTTCTGTTGATGAAATCTAAAAACCACAGTACTGAAATTGAACAGTTGTGAAGATACGTCTTAACGGTGTAAAGAATTGAAGTTGTCATGATTTAACTGATAACTCCTATGCACGAACTCTGTCTTTGCTGCTTAATCTCATTAGTTGAATCAGCTGATTTCAACTCTAGCCCTGAACAGAAATAACTCCTTAAACGTACTGTTCTCCTTCAGCCGAGTGGAGTTAGCTAATCAAGATACCTCATTCAAGCAAAATCTGCCTTAGGAAAATTTAATATATTTTAAACTGGTTTTTTTTTTTTTTTTTTTGAGACAGAGTCTCACTCTGTTGCCCAGGCTAGAGTGAGTGCCGTGGCGTCAGCCTAGCTCACAGCAACCTCAAACTCCTGGGCTCAAGCGATCCTCCTGCCTCAGCCTCCTGAGTAGCTGTACTAGGCATGTACCACCATGTGCCACCATGCCTGGCTAATTTTTTTTCTATATATATTTTTAGTTAGGCAATTAATTTCTTTTTATTTATAGTAGAGACAGCCGGGGGAGTGGGGGGTGGAGGTCTCGCTCTTGCTCAGGCTGGTCTCGAACCCCTGACCTGGAGCAATCTGCCTGCCTCGGCCTCCTAGAGTGCTAGGATTACAGGTGTGAGCCACCGGGCCCAGCCTATTTTAAACTGTTTTAAAAGAAATGCAACATCTTATTATTTAGGTTTCTTCATTGGTGCTTTGTGGAGGCCAGTGACATGTTGAGTGACTTGTTGACAAAGTTGAGGAATTTCCTCTACCACCTTCGTTGCTTGAAGAAAAACATTTTTTCAAAACGAGAAGCTTTCTCTGAAGGAAAAAAAAAACAGTTAAAACATTTAAAAAATTATGTAGGCCGGGCACAGTGGCTCACGCCTATAGAAAGAAATTAATTGGCCAGCTAATATATATAAAAAACAAATTAGCCAGGCGTGGTGGCGCATGCCTGTAGTCTCAGCTGCTTGGGAGGCTGAGGCAGTAGGATCGCTTGTGCCCAGGAGTTTGAGGTTGCTGTGAGCTAGGCTGACGCCACGGCACAATAGCCAGGGCAAAAGAGTGAGACTGTCTCAAAAAAAAAAAATATATATATATATAACTGTATAAATTATATAAATTATACAATTAATTATATAGCACAGTGTAATAATAATAAAGTGCACAATAAATGTCATGCACTTGAATCATCCCCAAAACATCATTGTCCCCTCTGTGCCCCTGGACCCTCCAGCCCCCCAGGGCCGTGGAAAAATTGTCTGCCGTGAAAACAGTCTGTGCTGCCAATAAAGGTTGGGGACCAGTAAAGAATCATTAAAAAGTAGTAATTTTTTCTGTACCCCATTTGACATAGTGGATGGTGGAAATCCCAGGTGTCTTTTATTTTCGTTTTAATTCATTTATTTTTGAGACAGGGGCTCCCTCGGTTGCCCTGGGAGAGCCACCATGCCCAGTCTGCTTTCGTTTCTTTTGGGTAGATCAACTCATGATCAATGGGCAGGTGTGGCATGATGATGGGTATGTTTATTTTATTTTATTGATTGATTTATTTGAGACAGAGTCTCGCTCTGTTGCCCAGGCTGGAGTGCAGTGGCGTCAGCCTAGCTCACAGCAACCTCAAACACCTGGGTTCAAGCAATCCTCCTGCCTTGGCCTCCCAGAGTGCTGGGATTACAGGCTGAGAGCCACTGTGCTGGCTGACACGTTATTTCTATTTTTTTTTTTTTTTTTGAGACAGAGTCTCGCATTGTTTCCCAGGCTACATTGAGTGCCATGGCGTCAGCCTAGCTCACAGCAACCTCAAACTCCTGTGCTCAAGCGATCCTCCTGCCTCAGCCTCCCTAGTAGCTGGGACTACAGGCATGTGCCACCATGCCCGGCTGATTTTTTCTATATATATTAGTTGGCCAATTAATTTCTTTCTATTTATAGTAGAGACAGGGTCTCTCGCTCTTGCTCAGGCTGGTTTCGAACTCCTGACCTCGAGCAATCCTCTGGGCTCGGCCTCCCAGAGTGCTAGGATTACAGGCTTGAGCCACCGCACCTGGCCGACACATTATTTCTATATGCAAAATAAAAGAAAACAAAGAGTATCCAAAGATGTAAAACCTTCATCAGGTGCCTTGGAGGCCGCTCCGTGTTACTCTCACGTTTGCGTAGGTGTTGATCTTTAAGTCAGGGGTTCTTCAATTGGAGTGTGCATTGGAACCACCTGGAGAGGGGGGTTTGTTAAACCCAGATTGCTCAGCCTCAACCTGTGAGTTTCTGACTCAGCAAGTCTGCATTTCTAGCAAGTTCCCAGGTAGCCGTGCTGCTCTTGGGGGTCTGGGGACCACAGTTTGAGCAAGGTTACTCTCAGGCCAGGCGCTGTGACTCACGCCTATAATCCCAGCACTCTGGGAGGCCGAGGTGGATGATCACTTGAGGCCAGGAGTTCAAGACCAACCTGAGCAAACGCGAGACCCCCATCTCTAGGGGAAAAAAAAAAGGAAAGAAAGGTTACTGTCAATACTAAAGCTTAGGGTTCTATTTCTATTTTTGGATTTGCAATGGTGGACATTATTGATCACAGGTGACGAGTGAAGAGTTAGCTCCGTTACCAACCCCCGTCTCCCTGCCATCTCAATGCAGTTGTTAGTGAGCTTAGTTAGATCAATAACGAATGTTTATGTCATTGTGAATCTGTAAATATTGTCTTTTGAACATCGCTGGTGGCTCACGCCTGTAATCCTAGCACTCTGGGAGGCCGAGGTAGGCGGATTGCTCAAAGTCAGGAGTTCGAGACCAGCCTGAGCTAGAGCGAGACCCCATCTCTACTAAAAATAGAAGGAAATTAGCCGGACAACTAAAAATATATAGAAAAAATTAGCCAGGCATGGTGGTGCATGCCTGTAGTCCCAGCTACTTGGGAGGCTGAGGCAGGAGGATCGCTTGAGCCCAGGAATTTGAGGTTGCTGTGAGCTAGGCTGACGACACGGCACTCACTCTAACAGGCAATGTACCTATTAAAGTGTTTTTAAGTATATTCACTGTGTTATGAAACCCTCACTACACTCAGTTTTAGGACATTTCCAGCAACCCTCAAAAAACCCGGTCCCCATCAGCAGTCACCCTCATCCCCTCCCAGCCCCTGGCACTCACGAATCCACGTCCCGTCTCTGTGGCTCTGCCTGTTCTGGACATTTCATATAAATGGAGACTCACACTGTGTGTCCTTCTGTGTTAGGTGTCTCTCACTGAGCACGATGTCCTCAAGGACCCTCCACGCTGTGGCCTGTGTCAGAGCCTCGTCCCTTTTCATGGCTGAGTGCTGTTCCACATGGGAATGGACCATGTGTCTTTATCCATCCCTCTGTCCGTGGACATCTGAATTGTCTACTCTAGCTTTTAGTTACCCTATTCCTCTCCCTCCTCCCGCCCCTTTTTTTTGAGACAGGCTCTCACTCTGTCGCCCAGGCTGGAGTGCAGTGGCGTTGTCATGGCTCACTGCAGCCTCCAACTTCTGGGCTCGAGCAATCCTCCTGCCTCAGCCTCCCAGAGTGCTGGCATTACAGTTGCGCCACCGCACCCGACCTTCTTGTTTTTAAGCAATGACAGCCCAGGCTGGGCGAGGTAGCTCATGCCTGTAACCTCAGTATTATGGGAGGCTGATCCAGGGAGAGCGCTTGAGGCCAGAAGTTCAAGACCTACTTGGGAAACATAGTGCAACACTGTCTCTACAAAAACAATACAAAAATTAGCCAAGCGTGAAATCCTTGAGGCCCCACGGGCTTTAGAATTGAGCACTTTTCACATTTGGGGAAGGTAATGAATCCAGTGTGTATCGGTCAGGACTGTGTAGACCATGCTGCGTAACAAACATGCCCTGGTCTCAGCAGCTTGCAGCAGCAGCTTGTTGCTGCTTACTCCTGCTGCACGTGGGGCCTGGACTGGCTGAGGGCTGCTTCTCCACAATGCGCAGGCCCCAGGCTGCAGGAGCAGCTGTTGTGCGGAAAACCTCCAGCCTCTAGGCAGAGGGAAGAGAGGGCAAGGAAGCACTTCACCCCAGGTTCTGCAGGCCACACCCATTCCTGTTTCATTGGCCAAAGGAAGTCACATGGCCGTGGCTGCATCAGATGGGGTGCAAAGGTTCACCCAGCCCCGTGCACAGGAAGTAGCAGGGCTGTTTAAGAATAGCTCCAAGGACTCTGCACAGTGGGGTTTATTGCCAGTGCTCCTATGGGAGCTGGGGGACACGTTCCACAACCCGGCAGGTTCTCGACCTCTGTGCTCACTGGGAGCCGGAGCGTTCTGTTGTGGGGACCGGGCATTGCCTCCACCCACTAGATGCCAACGGCAGCCCCAGCCCCATCTGTGACAACCAGAAGTGTCCCCAGGGGGCAGGACTCATCGCCCCAGCTGAGAGCAACTGCGCTGTAGCAAACCATGGACGATCAGCTCGTGCTGACTTTGCCTCCGACTTTTGGTTTTGGGCTCTTGCGTCCGTAGACAAGCGGCCATGGACCCGCGGTTCTCCCGCTGTGGCCGCTTCAGAGAGGCTCACGGGCTGCCCCGGGGCTGTGTGAGCAGGAATGGGGGAGCTGAGAGGGGAACCCAGCTGGGCTCTTAGCTGTACCACTGAACCCCTTCCCTGGTGCCCCCAATAGGAGCTGGGGGAAGATGAGGGTGTGGGGTGGGCCAGGCTGGAGGGCAGGGAAATGGGGGCTGGCTGGGCAGACCTTATCCCTTGCCTGTCCCTGATGGCCATGCAGTGTCGCCGGCAGGACAATTCCTAGAGCTGGTGGCTCCCAACATGCCCCGCACCCCGCGCTCAGGTAACATTCTGTGAGCGGCGGTTCTCCCTGCCCCAACACGCTCAGGAGAGTCATCACTTGGCAAAAATAATTTAATATTACATTTGGGCAGTGTCCTGTCCCTCCCCCGCCCCTGCGCCCGGCCCGGCCCACTAAAGGACCACCTCCCCACCTCTGCCTTGGCCCCCAGACCCTGTACCCCTTCCCTGCTCTGCCCCTGGGTTCCCCCAAAATCCTCCTTCCCAAGACAGCCCGTCCTGGGCTACACGCCCCAAACCCTGTGCCTAGAAACAGGCAGTCCCACCTCGGAGTCCCACCCCTGTGCCTGGAAACACCCTGTGCCCGCCCGGGGCAGCTTCCAGGGGACTTGGGCAGTCTGGCTGAGCAGCAGCTGTGCAGGCCCGGACAGGGACAGCGGTGGGGCGGGCGAAGGTCAAGTGCACCCGGCGCCAGTAGAGAAACGAGACCTGAGTTACACGAATCCAGTTTAGACGCGAGTCCTGCGGGGAGAGGTGACCCTGCAGGGTCCTGGGGAGCCCCACCAGGCAGCCTGGGCGGGGTGGGGAGGGGGGTCTAGCAGGCGGCGCCGCGCAGCTGCTCCAGCCCGTCGGCATACTGGAAGGCGGCGGCGTTCTCGTGCGCGTACATGTCCAGGGCCACCTCGCAGCTCTCGCGCACCACGCGCTCGGGGTCTGTGGCGTGGGCCCGCAGCACCGCCAGGCAGGCGGGCCGCGCGATGGCGCCCAGGGCCTCGGCACACTCATGCCTCACCATGGGGCTCTCGGCGGGGCGGGCCAGGGCGGCCGCCAGGTGGGGCACCGCCGCCTCGTGCTGCAGCTGGCCCAGGACGTAGCCCACCTCGTGGCGGAAGAGCGCGCTGCCACAGCGAAGGCCTGCGGGCGGGAGGCGGCGGTCACGCTCTGGGCAGCGCCACTGGCTTGGGCCCAGCGTGGGACCTGGGCCAAGACACCCAGAGGAGAGAAGGCGACAGAGCCGGGCAGAGACGGGTAGAAAGGGGCTCGGCTGAGGACACCACAGCCCCAGCCTGGGTGAGTTCTGGAGGCCTAGAGTCTCGCTCTGACACCCAGGCTGGAATGCAGCTCGCAGCTCACAGCTCACTGCAGCCTCCAACTTCTGGGCTTGAGCGATCCTCCCACTGCGGCCTCCCAAACTGCTGGGATCACAAGCGTGAGCGAATGGGCCCCACACTTGCCTGGATTGGTTTTTTTTTTTTTTTTTTTTGGAGACAGAGTCTCGCTCTGTTGCCCAGGCTAGAGTGCCGTGCTGTCAGCCTAGCTCACAGCAACCTCCAACACCTGGGCTCAAGCGATCCTCCTGCCTCAGCCTCCCAAGTACTGGGACTACAGGCATGCGCCACCATGCCCAGCTAATTTTTTCTATATATATTAGTTGGCCAATTAATTTCTTTCTATTTATAGTAGAGACGGGTCTAGCTCTTGCTCAGGCTGGTTTCGAACTCCTGAGCTCGAGCAATCCGCCCGCCTCGGCCTCCCAGAGTGCTAGGATTACAGGTGGGAGCCACCGCACCGGCCTTGCCCAGGTTCTTATTGGTCCCATGGGAAATGCTCGGGGCCAGGCTTGGTCCATCGCACACATGTGGCCGCTTAGCCTCACACGGGCCGCTGAGCGGGACCCCCCACTCACCTGCAGCCAGCGCCAGCGCGGCCTCCTGGCCGCCAGCGTCACGCAGCGCGAACATGGCACGGTAGCGCTCAAACAGCGGCTGGGACTCGTCCAGCAGCACGGCGCGCAGACGCCCCACGTCGCGCTCCTCTGCCGGCGGGGCTGGGTCCACTGAGAGATAGGGCCCGGTCACCGGCTCCCCGCGGTGCTGCTGCAGCCACTCCAGCCGCTGGACCGCCAGCTGGCAGGTCTCGGCCACCTGCAGGAAGAGGCGCTCGGGCGGCTGGCAGTCCTCGGGGTATGGGACGGGCCATCCCCACCCTCTGGGGCTGGGCGTTTAGCAGGGGGGACAGAACTAAACCAGCAGGGTGGCAAGGGTGAGACGGAGGGCCAGGGAGAACCTCAATGAGGAGGTGGCATCAAGGCAGAGACCTGAACCAAGCCAGGGAGGGAGTCAGGCAGAGACCTGGCGAACAAGGACGCAGCCCGTGCAAAGGCCCTGAGGCAGGGAGAGGGCTGGGGGCTGCGTTACCTCAACAACGGGGTCCGTGGAATATTCCCTCAGCAGCTCCAGGACTTCAGGGTTCCCGATGGCTCCCAGGGCCTCCCCTGGGAAGAAGCAGCCAGACAGTGTGAGGTGGGCAGGTGGGCGGGACCTGTCCTGCTACCTGGGGAGCCACTGACCCCAACAGCCCTCCCACACTCTGCCTGTGTGGGGCGGTCCTGCCTCTGGCCACAGCTGATTGGAGCTGTGGCAGGTACAGGCTCCAGGCTGGGCCAATCAGTCCCTTCCCTAGAGCGGGGACCTGCCAGTCTGCAGCAGACGGCAAAGCTGCCCGCCCTGAGACCCTGAGACAGGTGTGTTGCTACAACCTGGGGATGCAGCTGACAAGGAGCTCCAGGAACATTTGGATAGTGGAGCCGACAGGAACAGCCCCCGCGGGAGGAGATTTTACGCTGTGGTGGGGGAGGAGGCTGGGCAGGCCAGGGCAGGCTGGACGCTGAGGCCTCTGGCCAAGACGGACACCTGTGCCAAGGCCCTGGGGCCATGACGTAGGTGCAGTGGGGGACCAGCGGGCAGTGGCAGGTGGGTGCAGAGACCAGGCCCCAGCAGAAGCCCAAGCCTGAGGGCTGCTCTCTCTCTACGGAGCCCTGGATGCGGGCATGAGCTTTGCATTTTCTCGAAATACAGCCCAAAGGCCCCTGCCTGTGGTGCAGGTGAGATGGTGGCCTTGTCCTTTCCTGCTGAGGGCTACGCAGGCATGCACTGGCCTGCCTCCCTCTGCCTGGCCACAATCCCCAGCACGCCCTGTGGGTCAGGAGCCCGTTACCTGCTCACTGCAAAGGAACACTCTGGTTACAGACACACGGTCCCAGCCACACTGACACCCCGACTATCGGACTCATTTCTGTATTCATTTTATTAGTAGTAGTAGTAGAGATGGGGTCTCGCTCTTGCTCAGGCTGGTCTTAAACTCCTGGCCTAAGTGATCCTCCCCACCTTGGCCTCCCAGAGTGCTGGGATTACAGGTGTGAGCCGCCACCCCCTGTGTGTTGCTGCAGTGCCTACGGTGGGTCTGGGGGTCACTGTTCAGCCGCAGAGCTAGAGCTATTTACTGTCCAGGGCTTTGCAGAAAGTTGACTGCCCTGACATTTGTCACCTGAGTACATGGACACAAGAGGCAACCGGGAGGAGAGGCAGAAGGGAGGGGGTGTCCCGGACACAGGTGGGAGGGCGCGAAGCCCTGGCCACTCACCTGCCTCGTGGCGCACCATGGGCTCCTGGCGGGTGTCACGCAGCACGTCCACCAGCACGGGGATGGCGCGGGCGTCCTGCATCTGGCCCAGGCAGTACGCCAGCTCGTGCTTGAGCAGGGCGGAATCGTCGCTGAAGGCCTGGCTGATCCAGGAGATGGCGCCCGTGCCGCCGAGCCCACGCAGCGTGAACAGTGCCCGGAAGCGGGTCTGCAGGGGCTGCTTGGGGTCGACCAGCGTCCGCCCTATGGCCTCCACCTCCTGCTCTGTCACCATGGTGCCCACCTCCTCCTGCCCGTAGATGGGACACAGCCCTGCTCGGGCTAAACGGAGGGTCTCGGGTGTAAGAACCTGCAGTAGAAAAATGATAGCTCAGGTCAGAGGTGTCTTTCACCAGCTCAATGGCATGTTCATAGGACCAGGGCAGGTGGCTTCCTACCCACTGGGCATTTATCTGGTTGCAAGCTCATCTGGGACCCGGCTTACCTGCTGTTCAGCCTTCCCTAACCTACTTTCCCTCTCTGAGCCTCACGCTCCACAACTCTGTATCAGCAATGCCCTCCACTGCCTGCTCTCCACACAACAGCGGAGGGATGGCTGGTCCCTGATGGCCTATGGTGATTCCACCTCCTGGTATCCAGGCCCTCATATAGTCACTCCCCTCCCAATATGAATAGAGCTGACCCCTGTGAACAGCAGGATATGGAAAAAATAACAGTGAGACTTCTGCTGTTAGGGCATAAAAGGCAGCCGGTTCCTCCTTGTGCTCTCTCTGGGGAGCCAGCCGCCATGTTGGGAGGAAGCTCAATCAGCCCTGTGGAGGGGCCCAGGTGGCAAGGAACGGAGGCCTCCCACCAACAGCCATGCGAGAGAGGTGGCTTGGGAGCAGCTCCTCCAGCTCTGGGTGAGCCTTCAGATGACATGTCCCCAGCCTGTGTCTTCACTGCAGCTTTAGAGACCAGAGCCGGAACAGGCCAGCTAACTCAGGGCCAGACATGCGCCCCACACCAGCTGTTTGAGGTAGTGTTTACTGTTGTTTAAAGCTGCTAAGTATGGGGTAATTTGTTACACAGCTTAGATAACTGATTCAGGAATCCTTTCGGTATGTAAATTGGACCCTGTAACTCCATTGCCTGAAATCCTTTGTTTCTCATTACTGCAAATTCCTTAATACCATGTTTCCCCGAAAATAAGACCAGACCTACCCATAAAATAAGAACTAGCAGGATTTCTAAGCATTTGCGCAATAGAAGCCCTACCCCGAAAATAAGACCTAGTGATGGGCGTGGCTGTGCAGCGTATCTGTACAACCCATGCATTTCGTCACAGAGCGGTAAAGAACACGAGCAGCCCTTCTCATCTGCCCCATGAGAGCTCAATTGTTTGACATGAGAGATTGGGGCCAATGGTTCTAAAGGAAACAGAGTTGCAAGAAATTCAGGATGGAATTCGGGGTTTGGAGAGTTATGATGATGTTCCAGAAGACGACGACTTAACTATATTTGAATAAGTGTAGATTATTGTACTGTACTTAAAAAAAAAACACATTCCCTGAAAATAAGCCCTAGGGTGTCTTCTTGAGGAAAAATAAACATAAGACCCTGTCTTATTTTTGGGGAAACACGGTATTCCCAAAAGCCCTTTCGTCCTCCCTCTCATTCTGTCCCAGCCCCACGGCCTTTGCACTGGCTGTTGTCTCCATAGGGAAGATTCTTTCCCCAAATGCACCTGTGGCTCCTCCTCTTGCTTCGTTCAGTCTGAAATGTCACCTCCTTATAGAAGCTTTCCCTGACCACAATCTGCAATGTTACTCCATCATCTCTTTTCCCCTGTTCACCTTCATTTTTCTTCAGAGCACTGACCACCACTAGACATTGCTTTGGATGTAACTGGTTTAGTCGCTTATAGCTGGTCTCATCCCTCAACGGAACAGAACTCTGAAGGCAGGGACCGAGTCTACCCTCCGCACTGCTGTCCTCCTAGCACTTAGCCCAATGACCAGCACACAACAGGACCTCAACAAAAACAGCATAACAACAGCCACTGACCTTTATGTAGCATTTGCTATGTGTCGGGCTCTCTAAGATCTTTATATTAACTCACTTAATCCTCATCATAATCCTATAAAGTAGGTACTAGGACTATCCCTGTTTTACAGGTAAGAAAATGAAGGCAGGCCGGGCATGGTGGCTCACGCCTATAATCCTAGCACTCTGGGAGGCCGAGGCGGGTGGATTGCTCGAGGTCAGGAGTTCGAAACCAGCCTGAGCAAGACCCCATCTCCACTAAAAATAGAAAGAAATTAATTGACCAGCTAAAAATATATATACAAAAAAATTAGCCGGGCATGGTGGAGCATGCCTGTAGTCCCAGCTGCTCGGGAGGCTGAGGCAGGAGGATCGCTTGAGCCCAGGAGATTGAGGTTGCTGTGAGCTAGGCT
>VSMD01051441.1:0-16185 GCA_008750895.1 Mirza zaza
GATGATAAATAGTATTTTGTCTGGAAATGACCACACCTTGTCTTTTGATATGTATGTATTTGGGTCAATCTAGTTAGGCACTAAGCTGATTTAAGATTTGTTGTTACAGTTTCTCTCAGTGAAATGCAGGTTTCAAATTTCTTTAGTGCTACAATCTAGTTTATTTTCAGTATCTGATATCTCTCAGATTTTCTTCCTTTTGTAATGGACCTCACAGAGGGTCACTATATTTTTGCTAGTGTTTGATATAAGGAGATGTTTTGAAAAGTCAACCCAGAGTCTGGCATGATCACCTGCTCAGGAATTTATTTAGATGTAGAGACATGGCACAAATCACTTGCCAATGAATATAAATAAAGCACATCTAGTACTCATAACAAGTTGAGGATTCTTAGGAGGGAAAGAGCTCACACAGGAATCTGAAGAGCAAAGGGGAAGAGACATGGCTTTGGGTTTTTATTGTAAGGAATGGAGCTGGAAAGAGGCTTCTCATCTGTGTTAGAGGCTGCAGTTTAAAATCCCTGCCAGCTGTCAGAGGCACAGGACACACATGGTGATCTTTCCTATGATTAACAAAAGTGAAAGGTGGCAAAGTGTTACAAGCAGACAGAGAGAGCAAGGGAGCCTATCGAAGGCCAAATGCCAAAGTTAGAGTTATCCTCATTATTATAAAAGACCAGCCTAATTTCAAAGCAGGTAGGCAATACTTTATCACCTTAATATCCTAAACAGTGTTAAAACATGAAATATTAATTAGTACTGCAGAAATATAAATGAAAATAGATTTGTTACATGAAAACATTGCAATAAAATGACAATACTAATAATTAATAAAAATTGCTTAGGTTTTTCATACTTTAAACTGTTTTTGAATTTTCAAGAATTTAAGAATGAGTTCTAATTCACAAATTTGCTGTTTCTTTCTTTATTTTTATTTTATCACCCGATATCCAAATAGTAATCTCTGTCATCTCTCAAATAATGAGAAATAATATAAAAGCAAAAGAATCTACACACCTTTACAAATATAAAATTTTCATAAAATTTTTCTCAGGTTCTGGTAGAGGGGTGGCCAAGCTAGGGAATGTGAGCTACATTCAGCTTATCTTCTGTTTTTGTATATAAACTTATATTGTAACACAGACATGTTCATTTGTTTAGTTTTTGTCTATGCCTGCTTTTGTACTGTAATGGCAGAGTTGAATAGTTACGACAGATACTTTACAGTGTTTCTGTCATTTTAAGCAAAGCTTAAAATCTTTACTATCTACACCTTTACAGAAAAAAACTTGCCTACTGCTGATTTTAATTAATTTTATCTTTGCTATTAATTCATAGAAATAAAATGGTTTATAAGAATCAGTAAAATCACCATGGCACACAGAATATTACAGGAATTGAAACTTCCTTAAAATTGTGAAAATATCAAATGTGGGAATTTCACATTAGGATGCTGGAGGAATTTCGCTAGTGAAATACACCGTAAAATTTAAAAAGAAACAAATATTCAGAATCACGTCATAACTAAAACTTGTTTTTAAATCAATACATTAATGACTTCATAGTATTTAGCCTACTGTCCCATGCCCAGGAGTAGGAAAATTGAATAGGTAAGCATTAATATTTTCAAAAGACTTTCTTCTTTCTAAGAGCAAATGCTCATTATAACCAATGCTTATGATAGTCACATATGTTTAGGCAGTTCTTTTTTTTAATTTTGTATTTATCTCAGTAAGCCTGTTCTGCTGCTAACTGTTCTTTAAAATGATGTACTTTGGAAAGTCAGAGACAAGAAAAGAACATACGGTAATAGTATTATTTAAGATTAAGCTAGAAAGCCTTTATACCTGGTAACACATAGTTTTCTCCGTATCCGAATCTTCATATCGAACTTACCATAATCACTTGCAATTTCTCCCATAAATTATCTTCATACATCTATCTCATTTTCCATTTATCTCTCTCTCTTTCTTTTTTTTTTTCAGGGGTACAAATGTTTAGGTTACATATATTGCCTTTGCCCCACCCATTCAGAGCTTCAAGTGTGTCCATCCCCCACACGGTGTGCACTGCACCCATTAGGTGTGAATGTTCCCATTTCCTCCTCCTTGCTCCCATCTGCCCAACACCCAATGACTGTTACTACTATATGTACACATAAATGTTGGTCAATTAATACCAATTTGATGGTGAGTACATGTGGTACTTGTTTTTCCATTCTTGTGATACTTCACTTAGTAGAATGGGCTCTAGCTCTATCCAGGATAATACACGAGGTGCTATATATTATTGTTTTTTGTGGTTGAGTACAACTCCATGGTTATACATATACCACATTTTATTAATCCACTCATGTATTGATGGGCAATTCTGTTGTTTCCACATCTTTTTAATTGTGAATTGTGCTGCTGTAAACATTCGAGGGCAGATGTCATTTTTATAGAATGTATTTTTTCTTTGGGTAATTGCCAAGTAATGGGATTCCATCTCTCTCTCTTTCTTTCATTCCATCTTTCTTTCCATTCCTCCTTTCTCTTCCTCCTTCTTTTTCTCTTACTCTTTCTTTCTTTATTTTTCTATATTTTTCTCCCTTTTTTCCCTAACAGCATCTCTTTTTTTTTTACCTTATTTCCTAACCATGGATGTAACTGAACCCCACAGGTGACCTAGAGTTGGAGAAACCAAAGGCACCTAAAGAATAATCATGTTTCAGACCTTAGTCCTTGTGGTGAGGAAAATGAATATGAACTACACTGTGATTGATCCCAGCCATTTCTGGGGTATTAAGAGTCCCCACCAAATACTAGAAAAATCTTGTAAAACAACTAAGTAAAGAAATGGAAAATGATTGTCATTGAAATATACCTAGAGCCTTGCTGACTCTCTACAATCATCGGCTTTCAAATTACACATAGAAAATCACAGCCTCAACCATTAAGTTCAGTCTTGCCTTAACTTCTTCCATGATTCTGTAAACTGCACTGCCATAGTCTTTCCTAATTTCAATTGCATCATTTAATATTTATATTAATACTTGCATTGTAAGTTTTATATTTTTAATTTTTAATTGTGTATTTATGCTTTGAGTCTACATTTGTGTACTATATAAACTCTTGTAAGGCAGGTGTTGTGCCTCTTCAACTCATTTTTTTATCCCAGCACCAAGTTCAATGACCTAAATGATTTGTTTGTTTAATTTAAAAAATGCATTATAAGAATTCTTAAAGGTATGAAAAGAGTATTAGAACATTCCACAGGATTGAATATATGACCCTTTATGATAACATAAGAGACATAAAGCACAATTGATGAGATCTGAAAAGGACTACTTCAGAGACACATATACAAGGAGTGAGAGTGAGTGGAGTTCATCTGAGCTCTTGAATCAAAGAGGCAATTTGAAAAGATGTCCCTCTCAATTTCCCCTTGTACATGGATCGGCATCTAGGCCAGGATATTTCTTTTATCGCTTTCTGGAAAATGTTCAAATATTATAAATTATCTCCTTATCTCTTACTTCAAATTGAGTGTTGCTTATGATCATAAATATTGTAGCTTTTTAAAGAAATATTAGCTTTTAGTCTTTTAGTCTATTATTCAAATAAACTTAAGTGAAGGCCAGAGCAATTGTCCAGGGAGTTCTATTTAGGTAGTTTTTCAAGTTGGATCATTCAGGTCAAATACAAATGGTTTTCAATCGTGCAGTTTTTTCTTCTTCCACGATTTAATTTCCTCATCATTCCACTTCACATTGCCTATGTAAATTAAGCTGTCGTGCTGTAAACCACAGTTCCCCCTTGTCTATCTCCTCAGTAACAGCTTCAAAGTACTAAAAGCTGAAATAGCTACAAAAGAACAATTAATTTGTGCAAAATCACAGAGGCGCTGTAGGTATTAAAAACACTACAATAAGGCTTTTATCAGTGAGCTAAACTGCACAGCATTAAGCTAAAAACTAATAGGGCTGAACATGCAGCACAATGATCCAGATGATAAAGGAATCTCAAGGACATGCAGAGAATTGGGGTAACATGATTTAGAAATGATGCAGTTATTTCAAATAAACGTGTACATAAGTGCATATGAAAAATGCTGATATTTTAGGAAAGAGAGGTTTAAACCAGTAAGTAAATTTACATCTATTTTTGAAGAAACATTTTTATGAAAGTACTGTTGAAAACTCTGATAATGTACCCTGAGGTTGCTGAATGCGTGCATGTTGACTGATGATTGGCTGACGATTTGATATTTAAAAACTTAAATCTCTGAACTGTAAAAAAAAAAAAAAATGATGGGACATTACATCTAAAACTGCCTAAAAGGATAACATTAAAACATAATCATACCACCACTTCCTGTGTTGAAATAGCAATGAAAACAATTACTTTAATCATCAATTGTTTATTTAATGGCTGCTCTTAGCCCAAAACCATATTAGATGATATAGGCTGGAAAGGAAGTTAAACTACTGCCGTAATTTCTAAGTAAACACATTAAATGCTTCCAGAACTAGATAGAGAAGGATGAATTTCTAATTGTGAAGTAAATACAGTGGTTGTACTAGGACTTAGAGAGAAAAAGATTTTATTATGGAAATTATAGAGAATGTATGCTTTTATTTTCGTTGCAACCAAAAATATCTAGATTTAAATCTTAGGTCCACCATTAAAATATTGTGTGATTTTCTGCCACAAGAAAGTAACTTTTCTTTCTCCTTGAGTCTAAGTTTTCCCACCTGCATAATGGGAAGAGAAAAATAGTGTTGTTATAAGGAGAAAACATGAAAAATGTTTTAACTATATAGCACATAGTAAGCATTAAAGGAATATATGCTTAGTTTTTCTTTAGTGACACTGTCCACATAACAGCAAGGCCAGAAGACCTGAAATATAATGCATACTGTGTTTACCATAGTTCACAGGATTAAACGTATTAGAGATAACGGTTTCCTTTTTATTTTTCTTTTCTTTCATTTATTAATTTTTTTATTTCAACATATTACGGGCATACAAATGTTTAGGTTACATATATTGCTTTTGCCCTACCCGAGTTAGAGCATCAAGTGTGGCCATACCCCAGATGGTGCACTTTGCTCCCATTAGGTGTGACTATACACATCCCCTTTTTCCCGCTCCTGACTGCCCAACACGCAATGAATGTTACTAGTATATGTGCAGTAAGTGTTGATCAGTTAATACCAATTTGGTCTAATGCCTTTAATTTATAAATGTGAACATGGTGATTCATCCGTAGACACCACCTGAGATTTTCTCTGAACATGTGTACCATGTACAGAGTGTCCCCTAAGTATCAGCAAATGCTGCTATTTGGAATACTGGAGGATCCTTTTTGGAATATTTGGTCTAAGACTCTATCTAAGCATAAGAGAATATTACTAGCATATTGTTTTAGTCACTTCTTCTTATTCTAATGTCATGCTTCAAGAAAATCTGATTTATTTATTACCTAGGTTTACATGTTTTCATTATAGTATGGCCACATGCCAAATATCTAACAGCATATAATGTAATTAATAACTTAATATAAATAATAGACTTGCAAGTTTATTTAGAATGACTTGCATAAAACCCAGTGGGGAACTGTGAAGGGAGATTTCTTTAACAGTAGCTCTTCAGGTATCAGAAAAAAATATTAACTAAATGCAAGATATCCATACCCAGAGCATGTAGAAAACCTGCCACTTAGTGTTTGTGACTCACACATCATGCCAATGCAATGTTTATTATAGGAAATTTTAGTAGCACATTTCATTAACACATTCTGGGATGTGCAGTTAGTAGATGTTTCCAAATAAATGGAAAAAAATAGTATAAAAGTGGCTCCCATTTTCACTCACTATTCTATGTTTATAAAATTTTAGCTTTCTACCTGTCATTTTACTTTAAAAATTTCTAAAATTGTCAAAAAGATGAAACCCAAACATTATAAGGTGTAACTTCACCAGCATTCACACATTTTTTTCCTCTTACCCTTTTTAGTTTTCTGCTGAACCACTTAAAACCATTTGCAAACATCTTAAGACTTTACTCCTAAATATTTTAGCAATTATATTACATCTCCTTTATAACCAGACTCAGGAAATGTATCACTGATACAATAATATTATCTAATAGACCATAGGCAAAATATTCTCTGAAGCTGGTTTTGAGATCATTTAGAAAATTTTGCTCCTGTCCCTAAATTCTTTCCAAACTTATCAATGTCATAGATACACTTCATTTGTAATTTTTAAATGTACAGTATTAACACTATAAGTTTTATTTAAAATTTCACTTATAGATCATTATAATATTTACTAACAAGACAGTTTATAAAGATGGTTTATAAAGTGAATTTTGAACTGATCACATCATCTTATAATTCTAGGAAGAATACCAGATTGTATAATGCCAGAATGAATAAAACACAGAGAATATCATGCTAAAGAGTTATATATATATCATTGTAGAGATCCTTGAATAACATTGGAATCAAAATTTGAAAGTTTGTGCTTTGAATGTACAGCAAAAGGCTCTTGTTATTCCATATAGACATTTTAAACAACTAACAATACAATTAAGCAATACTTATACTACAAAGCAGAAATACAAGAATAAGGGAGAATCCTAAAAAGTTCAAATAATATTGAAAGTATCCTTATGGGATTATAAATTTTAAAAAATGGATCATTTAATGGATAACTTGATCTTTGATGGTAGAACAGAAATTCAGCACACCAGTGGACTATTTGGAGAACTAATACTTTAGATATAAATCTTATACGTGTCATTAAATTTACTGTAATATATTATAATATGAAAGATCTGAATACAGTAAAGATCTTCTTAGATAGTAGAAAATTTGACATTTTTTAAATTTTAATGTGCAAATTTTGTCAATGTTAGCTGATGGAGGAAATACAAATACGAATTAAACAAGTAAACATGTTACTTGTTCTCAAGACCCCAGAATTTCATAAGAAAGAGAAAAATACAGAGGTCAAAATGCACTAAGTGGCTAGGACAGAATTTATGTTCCTACTGAGAAGAAATGTCTTTACTTGATTAGTGTCATTATCATAGCACAGAAAACAGACATGGAATACATACTCAATATCAAAACTATTTGGTCCAGGGAAGGTCCAAAAAGTGCTAATTTCCCTAAAATTCCTCATTTTTCTGACTTACTGTACAATTTGTAACTACATAATCAATTGCAAAACACTAAAATTAATTTTCTCATTATCAACTGAGAGGCATTTAAAGCATGGTTATTATTCATTAATTTAGTATTAAACTCCTACTATATTTTATTCATGTTCTAGGTGTTGTGGGTATGATGAAAAACCTAAGTTATTGTACCTGCTTCAAACAGAAACTCACACATGTCAGGCCTTGAGGTGATGGGATTGATAAAGAATGATTATGCGTCTCTAGGGTAGTGAGTTTAATTATATGGTGTATGGGGATTGTTTTATGTATATGGACTTATATAGTTACTTACATGGTAGTAATATTCTCCATGGATTAGGGGGTTGCAGGGGTAAACTCACAACTAAAGGATATGGTGAGCATTGTGGAGGGGAAGGGCATACCTCTAACCCTTGCTAGGGAGAGGTAAAACATAAAATGTAACCAAAATGTTTGTACCCTTATAATACCCTGAGAGAGAGAGGAAACAATGGTTACTTACAAGAGTATAAATCTTAAAATTGGTACTGTATTTTGTCTTCTGTTCTGAAAAATCAAAGATTTAACATACAATGGTAAACAAACAGGATACTCCATGAATTTTGATGCTTGAAGAAAGGTAGATCATTAAAAACTGCTCAGTTATCTTAAAAATCTGCAAAATTTTTGTTATACTGATAACAATACCAAAGTTATGTATTAGTTATATTCTATTATTTCATGGCTCTCCTACAATAACGGGATAATATGAATTTGTTGGAGGCTGAGTTTAAATGGCACAAGTTTTTTCATCTCTAGGTTTTGGTCTGAAGCATTGTAAAATGTGAAGGAAAATTGCATGTTCTAATATCAATAATTGTAGGCACAAAATATCAAAAAGGATTGGGGTGAAAGGAAACAAATATAATAGAGAAGCTATAGAAAGTAACGAATAAAACAGAGAAGAGAATAAGCTATCACAAAATTTGGAAGGTTCTCAGTAAAACATAAAAAGCTATAGAAGGAGGAGCATTGCCTCTTTTCTTTCATTATATTCTGTTATCCCCTGGGGTCTGTTATCACATCCTCCTACACCATGTGGGGCCTGTGGTACTGGGCAGGGAAGAAGGCAAAGGAGAGCAGTAGGAGTAATAACAGCACTTATATTGAACCAAATAAGGGGAAAGTGGAGGAGCAGTATAGCTTGCCTGGAATTCAAGGGTAGCATGGTTTGGCAAGATAGAAACAAAGAGGAGTTGGACACATTTCTTGGATGGCATAAGCAGAGTTCCATATTCTGGATACTGGACAATCCTAGGGGAAAATATAGGTATTTCTGAGTGTCTTTTTCATAAAGCAAATATATTTTTCAATCTGCACATTCTTCATTTTCCTGCTGGTGAAGAGACCAGGGGTTCTTTCTTACACAGACACTTCGAAATGAGTGATAATATTACAGACAGCATAGTGGACACATTAACTAACAAGAAGATGCTGGTGATATTCACACTGTTCAGGGTCTTAGCATGAGAGTGTTAATCTCTTAGGACACAACTGCAGTTACAATTTTTAATTAAAAATTAAAAGAGCCCATACCCACATATCCCTGTGGGGTGTTACTGATCCAGACAAAGAGCTAGAGAAATGTACATGGATATGATGGTAACTAGGTTTTTAAGAGAGGGTAAAAAAGAAATAAAATTCCTGAAGATAATGAAGAATTTTTTGTAAAAGCAGAATAAATAATTATTTTTAGATGAGAAAAAAAATTAATTTTGTACCATACGAGCGCTCTCACTAGTATTATCCCCCTACTTTGTGTTACTTTTTACTTCCACACATACAAGGACCAAAAAACCAAAAACAACAACAACAAAAAGGGAAAATAAATAAATAAAACTCAGCCCCAATACAGGCTCTGCGGAACAAAATGTCAGGAGATGTGTTTTAAAAATTAAAAAGAAAAAAGAAATAATCTTCATGTAAGTCACAAGAGTGAGCATCCCTGACAACAATGATCACATCTTGGTATCTAATATTCTCCAGCAGGCAGATGTCCCAAACTGTTTCAAAACACATTTAAAGCAAAATTTATTTACTTTAATATAAAAAATAATATATAGCAAATTTTATTTTTGGTGGGACAATGTTTTCAAAAATTTAAATTCACTTGTAAATAGTGGACAAAGCACATACCTATAGCCACTTACATACTGGGTTCAGGTTTCAGTTTCTTCATCTATTAGCAAGGCAACACTGAGAAAGTTACATGCATGTTATGAGCATTAGTTTTCTCTTCTCCAAATCTGAAAAAATAATATGATAATACTTATCATATGTAAAGAACTTAGCATAATACTTGGCATACTGAGGTTTGGTATATTTTGGTTTCCTTCCTTCCGAGTTGAAAATTACTTCATGAATAAATATTTATTGAAAACCTAATAACAGGCCTAGATAATAAAGAAGATTGATTTAAATAAATGAAAGCTCCAGTGAAGACATAAAACTAATGTACACACAGTTGAAACAATAAACAATCAATATAACATTAAACACTAAATTTGTGGTTCATGTGGTCAGAGAGAAGTATAGTGTAAAATCTATTAAAATAGCACAGGAAATATGTAAATATATGGTAAATAGTGATGTAAGTCATGGTATACAGAGGTCAAAGAAAATGGAGACCATTGATAACTGTACTGATCAAGAAATACTTCATGAAGGTGGTGAGTCTTAAACTTGAAGAAGGGCAGGATTTAGAAATAAAGAGAAGCAAAGAGGAAGAGTTGCATCAATGTACATCCACCCAAAGTGAAGACTAACACAGAAGATGCACTGGCTATGTAGCACACAGTGTCTCTGCAGGAATAGTTTTGTTAGTCTATATTCAAAAGTGGTGTGGCCAAAAATGGTTTCAGACCAGATAATCAAATTAATATAAAAGAGTTTGTAACTCTATTTCCTTAACGTTAACATTTTTATTTTTATAGAGTGCCATTTCTGTTAACATCCTCCATAGGCTTTTCTTTTTTTATTATTTTTTTCTTTTTTATTTCAGCATATTACAGGGGTACAAATGTTTAGGTTGCATACATTGCCCTTCTCCCCACACCCCAGAGTCAGAGTTTCAGACATGTCCATCCCCCAGACAGTGCACATTGCACCCATTAGGTGTGTATATACCCATCCTTTCCTCTCCTCTCCCATCTGCTGGACACCCAATGAATGTTACTAATATATGTGCACTTAAGTGTTAATCAGTTAATACCAATTTGATGGTGAGTGCATGTGGTAATTGTTTTTCCATTCTTGGTATACTTCATTTAGTAGAATGGGTTCCAGCTCTATCCAGGAATATACCAGAAGTGATATATCACCATTGTTTTTTGTGCCTGAATAGAGCTCTATGGAATACATATACCACATTTTATTAATCCACTCATGTATTGATGGGTACTTGGGTTGTAAAATATTTACGTTGTTATGTGAACTTTATAATCCTACAATTTGTAGGTTCCATGTTAAACTAAATAGCACTATCAAGATGTACCTGTAGAAAAGCTCTTGCCATACAAAGGAGCTTTTTGATTTCTATTTTTGCTATGCTTGATAGATTTTCCATTATATTTTGTATATTTTTTAAATTTGTAAATTAGAGAAGAGTATCATAAACCTCATTGTTCACCTTTTATATTTATGATTATGAACATCATCCTTTATTCCAATTTATTTTAGACGTTAGGGTGCTAAAAATTAATCCCAGATATGATTTTATTTTGCCCATACATATTGCAGCATTCATTTCCAATAATCCGAAGTTATTGCACTAAATATAATTAGCAATATTTACTCAACATCATCTGCTTAAATTTCTATACTAGTTTCAAAAACATTTTTGGTATTGGTATTGGAATCACGATATAAACAAGTTTGTGTTTACTTGATATATTTCTTATCTCATTTATTCTGTGACAGATCCCCTTACCTTTTAGGCTATTTAATGCTTGAAGAAGTTGAGTAATTTGAGGTCAGTATCATCTTTGTGGTGTTTTCTAACATGTACATCTATCTTGTTTATTTCTTATAAACTGGTGATTCTATGTAGAAACCTTATTAATATTATGTTTCTTTTCTGGTCAAACTCATTCATTTTATCAGGGTGTGTATGTTGTCTTTCAGCTTAGTGGCACATAAAGTCTGATTTTCTGGCGTTTAGTCATGTTATATTTGATCAGTGAGTTCTGATGTTGTCATCCTGCTTCATCCACTGTCTTCTGTTAAGTTTTTACCAGCTAATTTAACCGACTACTGATGCATTTTGTCTAGATTAATATTTCACTAGGGGTCACAAATAATTATTTTCTAATTTTATTACTCCTTCTGCGATTATTACCTGGAGCCCTTCATTTAAAAATTCTCACTCATCAGCTCCAGCTACCCTGAAAATGAACTGTACAGAAACAGAGTATCAATGTTTGATTACATTCATGCATTTATTATTTTCAGAATAATTGCATGTGTTTGAATGAGTTACCATTATTATTCTGTTTAATGCTTTGAATAGCTCAGCTATGGTTAGGGATTGCCCCATCAAGTTTGTTTCTATGTGCTTTTTTTTTTTTTTTACAGACATTGATAGCTTCCATGCTTTCTGGCAAAACCAAAATGTCCCAGCGTCATCTTGTAAATTTCCTGATCCCCATCTAGAATCAAACATTTCTCCAAAGAACTCGACTATTTTCACTAAAAGGAAAATCATATTTAGAGATTATAATGTGAAACATTTAGTCATTGTTACTGGCTTGTCATGATTCTTGAATTTTTAAGAAGACATATCTAAGGAACAATTATTATTTAGAAAAGAGAAAAAATCATGCATTTATACTTATTCTAATTCAAGTTTATTTATTTATATTTATATTAATATTCCTTTTGATTACACACAAAATCTTATCTCTCAATGACTTCAACATTATTTCTTATTTGCTTTATCTTATATTTAATAACATTTTAAAAAATAATAACACCTGTACTAAAATAAGATTATTGATGCAGTTTAAGACTTTTTTTGAGTTATTATTCTAATGTAAATCCCAGTAAGAATACACAGTCATTTGAAATAATTTTTAAATATCTTATTACAGCATCAAGTTCCTTTAAAAATTACATGCATTCATTTCAATTCACTTTTGACTTTTATCAGACAATATGGATTTTTATAGACCTCTTCCATTCTAGTGATGGCAGTTTCCTTTGTGTACGTGTTTTATTGTCTTTTTTCCCCCCATATGGGATTTGATGCTTTTTCTACATATGATTTTTTTGTGTATGATTCTCAATTCTTCCTCTAGCATCACCTCTTCTAAGACTTACAGAAATGACTTTTTAAAATCGTGAAGTCCCACACAACATTGCCTCTGACCAAATAACACATTTTCCAGCAAAGGAAGGGCAGCAATGTGATCAACTGTATGGAATTCGCTGGTCCCGCCACATGATCCACAAACAGCTATCAACAGACTAATGGAATATTTCGCTGAAAGTTCAGTGGGAGCGTCAGCTGGAAGACAGACACTTCTGTGACTAGGGTATGGCTTTAAACCAGTGTCCAGTGGTTGATGTCATTTCACTCACTGCCTAAATACAGTATTTTTCTTTATCTTTTCTTCACTCTCCTCTGCCCCACTGTGTATCATGTCTATCTCCTTGATATAAGTGGTTTGAGAAACTCACTTGTATTCTGAAGTTCTTGAGCATATTATGCGAATAGTTTTGTTGAAATATTTTTCTCTATTTTAATCCTAGTTAATCTGTCTGTTTTGGTGAGGAAATGAAGACAATTGAATGATCATTTTTTTCCCAACTACTCCCTTACTTTTGGAAGTAAACTGGGACATTACTCATTCACGTCTACCCTTTAATTCACAATGTCATCAGACCATTTTCTCTTACCTTTCTTTAAAGGAATAATCCTGAAGAATTTCAGTCTGGAATCAGCAAGACATGGGTTTTAATTTCTAGCTCTTTTACTTGTTTAATGTGAGAATTTGGGTAATTCACTTAATTTTCAGAAACCTTAGTTATATTTATTGTAAAAAGGTGATAATCATATTTACCTCAGAGAGTAAGGAATAGATTAATTAATGTATTAGAGTTCCAGCCATAATGCTGACACATGGACATTTGCCTTTTTTTCCATTGTGATTTAATCTCCTCTTATTCATTCACATTTCTAGTTTTTAATAGCAACAATTAAGAAACAATTTCTGTTTTTCTTTGTAAAGTCTGTACATTGGTAGTAAAATACTTAAAAAGAAAATTATCTGGCATCCAAAGTTATTGAAAGAAGCACATTTTCTTTATTTCTTTTCAATAAAATGCTTACCAAATGTATGTTGTCCAATAGCAATTCCATCCAGAAAATTCTGGCAGCAAGTCATCAGAAAATCTAACCACATTGTCCAAAGGGATTGGTTTCATTAAAACTATCGATTACCCATTTCTCCTAAACTACTTATGTTGAATTTGTTGTATCAAATGCGGTTTAAAAATAGTTCCTTGCAAAAAAGAGTAGAGTGTGTTTGTGCGTGTAATATACATTTATAGAAGATATGTGCAGTACTTTAAAATATAAATTCCTAGAAATTGCTGGCCATGTTGTGTGTATTTTCTGTATCTCTCCTAACATATTGTGTGAGATCAATAAATATTAAACCAACACATTGTGCTTCCACAAAACTAGACATGAATTCATAAAGTGACAATCCAAGCACCAGGCAAAATATTTCATTTGGAACTAACCATATAAAGAGGCTATAGGGAACAGATTAAAGGGCACAGCTGTCTCGTTCCACAAGTTTAGTTGGAAAATATCCCAGAGAATATGGGAATATATGACTGTACATCTTTCCTATAGACCTATCCCTTCTGGGCACAACTGGGTTTTGCAATGGCACCTTACTGCAGCTCTGTGATATTCACACATTGACAGCAGTTTGTTCTTCTTCTTATTGAACTAAAATTTTAGTGTGACACTTCTTCCTCAATGACTAGTGAAGAGTCAAAAAAAAAAAAAAACACTTACCACATTCAATTCAGTTCCACATAAACTCGGGTTGATTGTATAGAAGATGATAGCAGAGAAGATGCAGTAAATGATAAACATAAAGGTCCACATTTTCGATATGCAGTATTTTACACATCCTTTCACATACTAAAGTTATGTCTTCAGTTTTGAATTACATTAAGGTACAATTTATTTTTATCAGTAGGCAAACTGGGCATTTTAGAATTAATATTATATAAAGATTAATTATGTTTTCATAATGTAATTATTTTTAGCACTTTAAAAATTGTTAAAAATGTTTTTTATAAACATAATATTTAGTCCTGTCAATCACTCTGTGAAACAGGAAAGTTATTTTATTTTCCCAATCACCCAACCCTTAGAGAAATTATACTATTTGCATTATCTCATTAGCAGGCAAGTATAAGAGGCCACACAAGAAGTCAAGCCTCTACACTTACTCTGTCACACTTTTCAAGCAATACATTGATTTAGTTAATTCATTAGTGAGATATATGTTGAGTGCCTACTATGTGCAAAGAATGGCTATTGTGCTAAGAATGACAGAAAAGTTCACTATCCTTCTGGGCCTTGTGCCTTCATAAAATAAATATATAAATAAACAAGGTAATAACAAACCATGGTGCAATAAAAGTTATACACAGAGTGAGAGGTACAGGCAGCTAGGCAAGGCCTCTAGGCATAGGTTTATCGGGCTGAACTAGTAAAAATACAGATACCAGTTAAATTCAAATTTTAGATAACCAACACATTTTCCATGTGTATACTTATATCCAATGCAATATTTGCAACATCTAACATCCTTACAATAATATGAAATTGCTGATCTGAATTTCAAATCTAATCGAACATCCTGTATTGTATGTGGCAACCCTATCTGGGAGGTGACGTTTGAACTAAGACCTGAATGAAATGAAAGAGCCACCTATGCAAATTTCCAGAAAAAAGAACATTACAAGAAAGGAAAAGCTAAATGTCTGAATCCAGAAAGTTCTTCAAAAACCTAAATAAGCCAGTGTGTTTCAATCTTGGTGAGAAGGATAACATGACGTTGAAGAGATAAACAGAGGACAGCTAACATAGAGCCTTCCAGATAAATAATTTGGACTGTATTCTTTGTACTCTATATATCTCTTTAGAAGTTATAAACTAGAGGAGTCGTGTCTAATTTATACTTTATAATAATCCTCTGGCTTATTTATGCAAAAGAGATTGAAGAGTGGAGCAAAAATTAAAGTTGGATTCATGATTAGGAGGCTATTTTCTAAATCTCAGTGAGATAATCTTGGATCAGATTTAGTGGTGGAGATAGACATACAGAGAAGTAGATGGATTTGAAATTGACATTTCAGATGGAACCTAAAAAACTTACTAATAGATTTGATGTTAGAGATGTGAAAAGGGGAAAATTAAGCCATGATTTGTAAGTTTTAACCTAAAGCAAGCACATATAGAAGAATGGTGTTTCGTGAAATTGGGAAGAATGTATAAATTAAAAAGTCAAAGGTGAGGGTTGTAATCAAATTCTCTCTTTTCAGCATGTTAAGTTTGAGAGGTCTGTTGAATTTAGAAATGGAGATGCCAAATCAACAATTGGTTCTTTTCCAAAAAGGTTGATTGAGAGCTGTCAATAAAAGTAATGTTTTGGCCGGGCGCGGTGGCTCAAGCCTGTAATCCTAGCTCTTTGGGAGGCCGAGGTGGGCGGATCATTTGAGCTCAGGAGTTCGAGACCAGCCTGAGCAAGAGCGAGACCCCATCTCTACTATAAACACAAAGAAATTAATTGGCCAACTAAAATATATATAGAAAAAATTAGCCGGGCATGGTGGCACATGCCTGTAGTCCCAGCTACTTGGGAGGCTGAGGCAGCAGGATTGCTTGAGCCCAGGAGTTTGAGGTTGCTGTGAGCTAGGCTGACGCCACGGC
>VSMD01051442.1:0-80085 GCA_008750895.1 Mirza zaza
CAAACTAGTTCAACCTCTGTGGAAAGCAATTTGGAGATACCTGAAAGCGATACAAGTGAATCTACCATTTGATCCAGCAATCCCATTACTGGGCATCTACCCAAAAGATCCAATGACACTCTACAAAAAAGACACCTGCACTTGAATGTTTATAGCAGCACAATTCATAATTGCAAGGCTGTGGAAACAGCCCAAGTGCCCATCAATCCAAGAATGGATTAATAAAATGTGGTATATGTATACCATGGAATACTATTCAGCTCTAAGAAACAACGGTGATATAGCACATCTTATATTCTCCTGGTTAGAGCTGGAACCCATACTACTAAGTGAAGTATTCCAAGAATGGAAAAACAAGCACCACATATACTCACCAGCAAACTGGTATTTACTGAGCAGCATCTAAGTGGATACATAGGTACTACAGTAATAGGGTATTGGGCAGGTGGGAGGGGGGAGGGGGCCAGTTATATACATACATAATGAGTGAGATGTGCACCATCTGGGGGATGGTCATGCTGGAAACTAAGACTTGTGGGGGGTGGAGGGGAAAGGGCATTTATTGAAACCTTAAAATTTGTATCCCCATAATAGGCTGAAATAAAAAAAAAAGTAATAGTTCGCCCATCGGAATTATTTACAGAAGAATATCTAATGAGCATCAAATGTGTTTTCCCCATAATCAGTAATAAAAGAAGGTATGAAACAGATGCATAATATGGGCAGTGTTTTTTATAAAAAATATATGCAGACAAAACGATTTTCCATAAATACACACCTGTGTAACAAATTATTACTGGGTGAAAAGACTATGAATAATTTTTCTTTTTGTTTTCCTTTCAGATCTCTAAATTTGGCACAATTAACTGGTATTTGTCTTATGGGAAGAAAATAAGTTTGGAATAAATATGAAAATGCATTATTTTATGATTTTAATTAAATCTATACATAATGAAATAGTGGATTAAATTTTAACACAGAAACAATTTACGGGACTCATTGACACTTACCTTCTCCCTTTGTTTCTCTAATCTTAGTCAATTCAGTTTTCAATCTGAGATAAGGCAGAAAACTAAATAGCACTAACTTTTTCAAAGAAAAACCTGAAGTAAGATTAGAAATTAATTGTATAGACCTCAAATTGTTTACTTATAGGATACAAATTGCAGTTTAAAATAGAATAATCCAAGATATGTGGTGGTAGAGGAATACAAAATAAAATAAAAACACACAAACAAAAAACACTTGACAAAACAAAACAGATGTTCAGTATCCATTCATGGATTTGACAAAAAAGCAATGATGGACTGGAATAAAAAGAAAATTATAGATACATTCATAATATACTCTGCAAAACAGAAGACAGTGAAAATCTAACAATTTATAAACAAAGATGCCTTAATATTTATGTAGAGAAGAGGGAATATATTTCAGGGAACATTATTTTTAAATCTAAATATTAATTTTAGACCCTTCACATGAACTGACATATCTAAATAATAGGGATTCCATATTTCAGTTATGAAAAAACTAAAACATTTCTCTTAGAAATTTTCTAATAACCTTAAGTAATATTGAATGAATTGTAATATGAAAATGTCTTGTTGACTGTTATGAATTAAAATAAGTTTCATACAGAGGTACTCATAAAATATATCTTCAAATCTCATTTATTCATATTTACCAACCATTGTCTTTTCATGTTTGCAATAACATAATCTACTGCAAATGGTTATTAATGTAGTAGTTTTAATTTAGAAAAATGTTCAGTCTCTTTTCTCCCTCTTAATTTTCTTCCTCTCTAACCAAGTCAGCTCAGGAAAATATATTCCTCGTGTAACATAGCCCACAGTAAGTAAAAACTTGCAAAGTTTATGACCATGAATATAAGTATAATTTTATCAAGAGTCTTCTTCATCTAGGAACTGTGATTAGGAGCTCAGGTAATTTTTATTGATAATCACTACACATATTTTGTTATTTTTGGCTTTATTTCAAAGTGCCTGGTTTTCTTATATACTTTATTATCATTGAGCTTTGCTTATTGCCACTGAGTAGTTATTTTTGTTTTTTCCCAGGTCTTAATATCACCATTCCCTTCTCCTGAAAAGATTTGTTCTTACTTCTGCCAAGTACTTGGATAATTACTGAGTGTGAAATCATTCGACATTTTCACCTAAAATGGGGAAGGATCATCTTAGATCCCCCCTTTAAATAGATCCTATTTCTGAGCTCATTGTTGTATAAGGTGTGTGATACAGGTTAAGGTTTATTTGCCTGTGAATGTATAATTGCACCAGCACCATTAGTTGAAAAGACTATATTTCCTTCATTTACTTGCTTTTGTACCATTGTGGAAAATTAGTTGGCCAGAGTTGTGTAGGCTTGCTGCTGGATTACCTGTCTTATTCCACGGATTTAGGTTTTTGTTCCTACACCAATACCACATAATTTTGATAACTGTAGTAGTGTAAAAAGTCTTGAATTTGGATACACATTTTATTCTTCTTTCTCAAAATTATTCTATGTTAGTTGATTTTCCTTTCCACAAACTTTTAAAACATCTGGTGTATATCTATAGAAAAATTATTTGGGGTGGAAATATGAAAAAATTTGAGTTAAAATTATAATCAACCTGGGAGAATTGACATACTTGTTATGTTGATACTTCTAATCCATAAACATGGTATGTCTCACCATTCATTTAGATCTTTAATTACTTTCATAAGCAACTTGAAAATTTCAACATACAGATGAACTCATACCTATACTACAGACATTATTCCACAACACTGAGAAAGATGGTATCCAACCTAACTCGTTCTACGAAGCCAATATCACCTTGATGCCAAAGCGAGTAAAGGACACAACAAAAAAAGAAAACTACAGATCAATATCCCTCATGAATATAGATGCAAAAATTCTCGACAAAATTTTAGCAAATAGAATTCAGCAGCACATCAAAAATATAATTCACCACGACGAGGTGGGCTTTATTCCAGGGATGCAAGGCTGGTTCAAGATACACAAGTCTATAAATGCAATTTGCCTCATAAATAAAAAAAAAAAATACTATTCTCTCAATAGATGCATAAAAAGCATTTGACAAACTCCAACACACCTTTATGATAAAAACTCTTAACAAAATAAGCATAAGAGGCTCATACCTTAAAATTAGCAAATCTATTTATTACAAACCCACAGCCAATATCATACTGAATGGGGAAAAATTGAAACCATTCCCACTTCGAACCGGAACTAGACAAGGATGCCCACTATCTCCTCTTCTATTCAACATAGTACTCGAAGTCCTAGCTATAGCAATCAGGCAAGAGAGGGGTATTAAGGGCATCCAAGTGGGGGCAGATGAGATCAAACTCTTGCTCTTCACAGATGATATGATATTATATCTAGAAAACCCCATGGATTCATCCAAAAGACTCCTAGATTTGATAAACGAATTCAGTAAAGTCTCAGGTTACAAAATCAATATACACAAATCAGAGGCATTCATATACGCCAATAACTGTTAAGCTGTAACTCAAATCAAAAACACAATACCTTTTACTATAGCCCCAAAGAAAATTAAATATCTAGGAATATATTTAACGAAAGATATGAAAGACTTATACAAGGAGAACTACAAAACACTAAAAAAAGAATTTGTAGAGGATGTAAACAGATTCTATACATTTCTTGTTAGAGTCACACATAAGTATTTTATTTCTGAGTGCTTCTTGATGACATTTTATTTTTAATTTCAGTGTTCACATGTTCATTCCTAGTATATGGAAACACAAATGATCTTTATTTGTGTGTCTTATGTCCTGTGATCTTGCTGAATTCAATAATTAGTTTTAGGAAGATTTTTTGTTTTTGTTTTTTTTAGCTTTTGTTTTGTCTTGTGTTGTTTTTAGATTCCTCGAGGTTATTTATGTAGACAATCATATCACCTGAAAATAGAAATAATTATATTTCTCCTTTCTGGATCTTCATGTCCTCCCTTTTTTATTCCTGCCTTATGGCACTGACTAAAATTCCCAACATTGTGTTAAACTTAAGTTGCAAGAGTGGACATCTTTGCCTAATCTCCAACTTTATGGGAACAGCATTCACTCTTTCCCCATTTAGTACAATATTGGCTATAGGAGTGTTTTTAGATACATTTTGCCAGGGTGATGAACTTCCTTTCTATTATTATTTTCTGAGAATTTTTATAATTAATGGTTATTGAGTTATGACAGCTTCCTTTTCTACATCAGTTGATATGCTTATGTGATTTTTATTCTCTAGCATGTTATTACAGTAGATTATATTGGCTGATTTGAATGTGAAACAGGCCTTGCATCCCTGAAATAAACTCCATTTAGTCATAGAAAATAATTATTTGTATGCTATTCAATTCTATTTGCTCGTATTTTGCTAAGGATGTTCATGAAGTATGTTGGTGTGTAGGGTTTGTTTCTGTGTGTGTATTCTCTTTTTCTGGTTTTGGTATCAGAATAATACTAACCTCACAGAATAAATTACAATGTGATCCCTCTTATTATATTTTCAGGAAAGAGATTGTGTAGCAGTGGTGTCAATTCTTTAGATATTTCCTAAAATTCTCCTTTGAAATCATTTGGGTTTGGAGAGTTCTTCTTTTAAGAATTTTACATGTTAAATTTAATGTTCGTCTTAGTTATGAGACTATTAAAATATCTATTTCATATTGGATAAGTTGTATTAGTTTTCATTTTTTCATAAATTGGCCCACACCTCCTAAGTTGTCAAATTTACATGTGTAGAGTTATCCATAGGAATCCCTAATTTTCCTTTTGATATATGCAGAATTTGATCTGGTATCCTTTGCTTTATGTGTAACAGTGGTACTTTGCTTCATTTACTTTGAAAGAATTACTACAGTTTAATTTAATTAATTTATTTTTTTCAAATGACCAGTTCTTGGTTTTATTGGCTCTTTTTACTATTATGTCCCTTTCTCCCCCATGATTTAAAATATAATTATCTAAAATATTACCTCTACATAAATATAATTCACAGTATATATTGTAATGTTTACTTCAAACGTAAAACATAATTTAGAAATTTCAAAAGGGGAAAGTCTATTTACCCATATTTTTGTTTTATTTAGTTATGATTATTATTATTATTTTAGAAACAGGACTGTTATCTCTAGCCTTATACAAAAATTAATTCATGATGGATAAAAGATGTAAATGTAAGGCATGAACCACTAAAATTCTAGAAGAAAATGTAGGAAAAACTCTGCTAGACATTGCCCTATGCAAAGAATTCATGGCTAAAACTGCAAAGGCAAATACAGCTACAACAAAAATAAAGAAATAGGACTTGATTAAATTAAAAAACTTCTGCATAGCAAAGGAAATAATAAACAGAGTAAATACACAAATTACAGAATGGGAGAAAATATTCACAAGCTACACATGTGATAAAGGGCTAATATCCAGAATCTACAAATAACTCAAATCAACAAAAGAAAACCAAACGACACCATTAAAAAGTGGGCAAAAGACATGAACACAATTTTCAAAAGAAGATAGACAAATAGCCATCAAACATATGAAGAAATGGTCAACATCACTACTCATCAGAGAAATGTAAATTAAAATCATGATGAGATATCACCTTACCCCATCAACTCAAGAAATTTAAAAAAGAATAAGCCCAAATATAGCAGAAATAAGGAAATAGTAAAAATTGAAGCAGAAACAGGCAAAATGGAAAATAGAAACAGTATAGGACAAAAACAATGAAGCTAAAAGTTGCTTTTTAAAAAAGATAAAAAAAGTTGGCAAACTTTAGGTTTAAGATAAAAAGAGAGAAAATCCAAGTAAATAATATTGGAAATGAAAGAGAAGACATTACAACTGATGCCATAGAAATGAAAAGGATTATAAGAGATTCAAATGAGCAATTATAGGCCAATAAATTAGATAACCTAATAGAAATGGATATATTTCTAGAAGCATAAAAACTATCAAGACTTAATTGTGAAAAATAAAAATCAGATCAGATCAGTAACAAATAAGGACATTGAATCCATAATCAGAAACCTCTCAACAAAGACTAAATGGCTTCACTGTTGAATTTTACCAAACATTTAAAGAATGACAATCCTTCTCAAACTCTTCAAAAATATTGAACATACTACAAATATGTGTGCAGTACATGGTAACTTAGACCACTTCTGACTCAGCTCAAGTCAAAAATCAACGCACTTCATCAGTTATTGGTGAGTTTTTAGTTTGTAGTCTTTTTTGTGGTGGTGGTTATTTAGAAGTAGCATTTTCTAAATATAGACCTACATAAATCTATTCCATTTAACTCATACACATTTGTATGATGAATGTTTAGCCTACTACTATACACAAATAATATACTTTTGACTTTAAATTAATTCTGTTGCCTAAGATTAAGATCCTCTTCTATATCTATCATCCACTTATTTGAATCATAACATTTATTACATATTATAGATAACACCTGTTTATTTGTTGCTCTTCCCAACAAGTTATAAGATTCTTGATGACAAGAACTATGCCTGCCTTGTTCACCATTGCATATTTATTGCATAGCACAGTATCTGAAATATAAAAGACACTACATAAATCTAATGGAATGATGAAAGAAATAATTGAATAACATAATGTTTTTCTGCTGAGTGAGAAATCCCATGTTAGGCTGAGATAAAAAGCTTAAAAATTTTAGGTACATATTAGACCTTTTTTTAAAATGGCATAAAGTAAAAAGCTGTCTTGCAAAAAATGAGGAGCTATGTAACATTTCCGTGTTAACAAAAATTCTTCAAAGTTGTAATAGTACATCTGGCATTGATTATTGTGATGACTGTGATATAAATTATTGAGTGATCATGAGAAAATGAACCAGTAATTACACTTACACTATAGATGTCTAGGTGTCTCACAAAAGAGATGAGAGGTTTAGTAAATTACTGGTGAAGACAGTGAAGAGAAATGGTTAGTAAAGCATAAAGGTTTAAATACTTCAAGAAATTACTGAAAACTACAAACAAAGCTGAGTAGCATAATTAAAACAATACAAACACATTTGTAAATCATATCCCATAAGCTTGTATAAGACCCTCAGCAAAAGAGACATAAAGCTGAAATGGTAAACACTGGATTGGGGGTCAATCTGATGAGTGCATTTAATTGACACTAAAATACACAAGACAGACAAAAGCAAAATAGATTATCAAAATGCCAACTGTAAATAATTTTAAAAGTATATGAAATATTATTAAATTTTGTATCAAAAAGCCATGAAAAGAGACCTTCCCTCAGACATTCAATTAAACAAAAAATAAAAACCATCTCCTGCTTCACTATAATCAAATTTGGCCACCATTAATGAACTATCCTTATTATGGAGTATCTATGAAGGAGAGAAGGAGTTTCTATGTAATTGGGTAAATGTCCATGATAAAACAGAGTTAGTAAGTTGTGAGTTTATTAAAAATCATAAACATTGCTTATTGGTGATTTTCACTAAACTCTGTTCCCTGAATCTACTATTTCTACAAATTACTTTTTTTCATTCTTTTTAATATCTAGAGGCAAGCAAAAACATAAGGTGACATCATAGGGTTTCTTCTAGTGCCATGATTCAATACCACATAAATCCAAGTATTTTTATACATGTCTTATATTAGTCAATAAAAATAAGCAAATAAACTTAAATATCATTCCTATAATTCGTAAGGTGCTAAGAAAAGACTCAATATGTTGGAATATTTCTCAGAACAACTTTGAGAATTTACCAAGGTTTATTAGGAAATTTTCTGTCAAAAAACCCTATAAAGATATTATTTATGTTATTTATATTACATCTAGTCTACAGTCTTAAGGGAACATTAGATCAAATCTAGTCATTGCCAACTATTTAAAATTTTTTCTGTCATATTTATTAAATAATTCAGATAAAATTATGCTAAGCAGTATTGGTTTTTAATGACTAAAAACATTTTCACAAGCTCAAGTTTTTCCCTTACAATTATTTTTACCTCTTTGCATAATATCACATATTTAATATTTTAATAATTCAGTAATACTACCTCCTTTCTTGTCAGAGTGTCCAAATCATTTTGAAGACAGAAAGGGAAAGATTCCTCAGACTATTGCACAAGAAAGAGACTCAAAGTATTCATCTCATTTTTCTCAAAGAAGTAAGGAGGAAGCATATGTCTTAGCATGTATAAAAAAATCTACAGAGATGATTGGTGTCTCACCTCCAAGGAATATGGAGGAATATCTGATTGGATGACATAGCTTATAAAGAGGTATGCTGCCTTCCTGCAATGTATTACTGAGGTGTGACTGGGAAGATAAGTTTGTCAAATATCCAAACTGCTTCCCAGCCTTGTGAATTCAAGTGGTACAAACATTACCACCAGAAGCACCCTAGGAAATATCTTTTAGGGAGATGACAAAAACTACAATGGCATGTTCTGCTATAAAATTCAAATCCTACTGTAGTTTAAAAACAAGAATACATGGTCCTATAAAATCATTGCTGCTGAGATTTTCTGAGTGCAACAAAAATACATAAATTTCTAGATATGCATTATTCCTATATATCAAATTTTTTTCAGAAAAAATAAATATCAATGAAAAAATGAGTAGCAAAACAAGCAATAATATGTAATCAATTGTTTATGAGTGGATGTGACCTCACCAACAGAACACAGTAAGGGGTGTCAATACCAAATAAAACAAGAATAAATAGAAAACACAAATCAAGAATATGGCCCTCATCTATTTTAGTGACAGGGATCATAGCTTCTATTAATGTAACATCTGAGGAATGGATTCTTAGGCAGGACTCATTAGCATCAGATATGCACACATGCATACATCTACCGAGTGGCTTATTAGTCTGATCAAAAGAATTTAAGCTGACTTTACAGAAGGTGGACAGGGAAAGATGGCCAAATAAAACTCTCCAGTGATCATTACCCCACAAGAACATCAAATTAAACAACTATCCATTCAAGAAAACATCTTCAGAAGAACCAAAAAATCAGGTGAATGATCATGGTACCTGGTTTTAATATGGTATTAAGGAAAGAGGCACTGAAGAGGGCAGGAAAGACAGTCTGTCATTGCCTACTCCTCCCCTCCCCCATCAACTGGCAGTGCCATGCCAGTGTGCTGAGTAGAGAGAGAACCTGTGAGTCTGGGGAAGGTAGAATGAAGTGATTGTGAGACTTCACATTAGAACTTAGGGCTGCTCTGTCACAGGGGAACACAACACAAGGCAGAATTCTGCCAACATGCACAGAGGGAGCATTTAGATCAGCAAAGAAAGAGTGCAATCCTCTACCCCAGTGGTAGAAATCTGAGTTCTGACTAGACTTATCACTGACCAAAGACAGTGAGCTAAAGCTGAGAATAAATTTGTAAGGCAGTCAGGCCACAAAAACTGCAGTCCTCAGAAAATTCCTGTGGCAGTGCTCACTCAGTCAGCGGATTCGCGGTGCATGTGACCCAGCGAGACACCAATGGTGGTGACCAAGTGAATGACTGTCTCACCCTCTTCCCAAACTCCAAGCAGTGCAGCTTGAATAGTATCTTTTTCCCCTTGGGGAAAGGAAAGGGGAGAGTAAAGAGGACTTTGTGTTTTAGGTATCAACTCAGTCACAATATAATAGAGTACCAAGAAGACATTTGAAGCCCCTGATTTCAGGCCTTAGTTCCTGGATGGCATTTCTAGACACACCCTGGGCCAGAAAGAAACACATTGCCCCAAAGAAAAGAATCCAGTCCCAGCAGGATTAAACACCTGCTAACTAAAGAGCCAAGGGGCTTTAAATATACATCAGACATAGTGAGGCAGCAGTAACCATGGGCTTTGGGTGAGACTGGGCTGACGTCAGATGTGACCTAGAGCAGTCCCAGCTGTGGTGGCCATGAGGGAGTACCCATATCACTCCACTCTAAACATTAGGAACTCAGCATGGAGATCGAGGGATAAGAATGAGAGACATTCCCTGGTAAACCAGGGAATTGTCTTACATCTTACCCAAATCCACCAAAGTGGTGTAACAAGGTATCCGCAAGAGAAACAGCATTACTGGGCTTGGGGTGCCCCCAGTGCTGATAAGGCTGCAAGGACCAAAAACTTAGATCACCATACAATTCTCTTTGAACACATGGAGCACATTTTTGTTTTTGTCTTTAAAAATTCTTTAATACAAAAATACTCATACACAATTTTCCAAACATAACTTTCCACTTTAAATGCTATTTTAGTCGCAAACTGGCAAGTCGCAAATCTATATTTCAGTATATCCCCCCACAACCCCCAAAAGTGAATTTCAAGTTTTAAGTCTAACTATCAGACCTGGTGATAGCACCCAGTATTCCTAAAAGTAATCTGACCTTACATTGTATGAAGTTTAGACACTAATAGGCACATTTAAATTTATATTTAATTTCTGAGAGGACACTTCACATCTCAACAAGGTACGGTGACACATGGTGCCCAGTGACAGGCGTTTTACTAATAGTCATCAACTACACTCATAGGATCAACATAGTAGCAACTGACAATCATTTTGTGTTAACTTTAATTAAAACAGGTTTGCCTTTAATTATTTTTTTTTAAATTTTAAGTTGTCTTTTATTTGTATGTGAACTTTTGTTACAACTTTTTGAGATATAATTCATATATCATAATTCACCCATTTAAAGTGTACAATTCAGTGGTTTTTAGTATATTAACAAAATTGTGCAATTATCATCACAGTCAATTTTGAGACATTTTATCACCCCCTTAAAAACACTTCATCCCTTTGGCTGTCAACCCCAACCACTCTTTCCTCCCCAGCCTTGGGCAACCACTACTAATCTACTTTGTATCTACATTTGCCTATTCTAGACATTTTATATAAATGGAATCATATAATATGTGGTCTTTTGTGACTGGCTGCTTTCACTTAGCATAACGTTTTTAAGGTTCATCCATGTCATTTCGTTATCATTCCTTTTTTAGTGCCAAAAAATATTTCATTGTTTGGCTATACCACATTTTATTTATTCCTCAGTTGATGGACATCTGGGTTGCTTCCAGTTTTTAGCTATTATGAATAATGCTGCTTTGGACATCCGTGTGCAGGTTTTTGTGTGGGCATGTTTTCATTTCTCTTGGGTGTCTATACACACACACACACACATATATGTATTATATTTAGAATTGCTGGGTCATACAGTTAACTGCCTTTAATTCTTGAAGACAAGGTAGTTGTAGAAGATGGGTACTATGCACATCATGGTTCAGATGTCAAGATAAATACTTTGGACATGTCAGAAGCACAAACCTGAGTGTGCACAGGACCTGGGTGGACATTACTGGAGAGAGGGCCATTCCCAGAGACGGGACAACTGGCTTCTCACCACTTGGGTGCCAGACGAATTTCCCCACAAAGTGACCATGTTTAATAACTGCCCAACTGCATGCATGCACAGAGTGAGGCACTCCCATTCCCACAGATTCACACATGCAGAGCTGCTGCCTGACTGTACTCGTATGTATGGGTACAGGTTTAGGTACAGATCCTGGTTGGTTTCTGACGCCAAAGAATCTTGCAGTGTTTGGGCAGTTTTTGTTTGTGTTTTGCTTCCCATTAATGACAAAAGATTGAAACTGTTTAGAAAGTCACAAGACCTCATAAACAAATATCCCCCAGACTCTTAGAACAAAGGTGGGCAGGTCAGAACATGGGCCATGTCCATGGTCACGGCTGGATGCCTGGTCAGCTCCACTGGGGAAAGGCCCTTCAAGCTTGGGGCGGTTACCCCAAAGCTTTGTTTAATCTGGTTTATAAACTGGTATTCTAAAGAGTTTCAAAGTTAGTGTTATTTGCACATTAACATTTTTTGGAAAGGGGAAGGAACCATATTTAAAATTTTTGCAGTATTTCCTTCAGAAAGGTCATAAAATAATTTGGAAGTAATATCAAAGTGACTCAAACATCCTAAGATTTTACTACTGTCAAACACAAAAATAAGTTAATCTGCTCCCCCAAAGTGCACTGCAAAACCAATTCCGATGTTTTGACTTATGCAGAAACCCCTCCACTGGTAGGAAAGGATCTCTTAGACAAGTGACAGCATCTGCTCACACCTGTCAGAGGGGCCCCCAGGGCCTTGGCTTCAAAGACCTGTCACTGCAGCAGCCTTCCAAGTTCAGGGCATAAGGAGCATACACCTGTGAACCAATCCAGTATTTTCTGAAGACAATCTGAGAGAAGTTAGAGTTCTAAACTGAAAAAGGACTCCCCATTGCCTGTTTTACCAGACGACTGTATTTCCAGAGGTAACAGCCTACACATGGAGAAATCAGCTGACTGCAGAACTCCTGTTTCCTTCTGGTCCCTTTTTGTTTGGGACCATGATAAAAGGGCCAGCGGGATGGTCACCAGTCAGTAGAACTTCCTCCCACAGTCAGTGCTTTGGGGAGGTGCTGAGCCCCATAGGTCCTCACACCTGAAACCCAAGTGTGCAGGTCACAAACCCACGTAGTCAGTCTTAGGTCCAAGGACACATTGCACTTTGATAAGGCAAAAAAAGATAACATGAAAGAAAAGGAGACCTCAGTAGCAGTTTTCAAGAGTTCTATAAACTTTCCTGCAAAATGAAAGTTAAGGATCTTCTCCTTAAGTTATTTTAAGAAAAAGCCAGAATAAAAGCAGCTGATGCTGAGTGTTCTAACTGCCCCCCAAGACAAGGCAGCCCCTCAGGGTGCACATGCCTTCCCCTTCCCAGGGTGCTCCACACTTCCCAGGGTCAAGAGGAACCCTCAGAAAAGAAGAATCAAGTCTTCCAAGAGTCTATCAGAATATAGTACTTGGATATTCCTCACTTTGTAGGGCTGGACTTTTTAATAACTTAAAGATAATTGAAATCTCACAGGGAAGTGGATATCAGACCTGGCCCAACCCAGACACCCACATGCGTGCACGCACACCCACCTGGTGGAGAGCAACTGAGATCGGCACAGTTCAATGTTTCTAGTGACAGACCCACAGAGTGCTGAGGTGGAAATTGCTTCAGATGGTGATAGCTCGAAACTCTGGGTCTCCTCAGACCACGTGCTGTGTCCCTTGTGTGTGGGGGGGTGCCTGTAGGCCCCTTTGGGATTCCCTAAATTACCACTACAGGCAGAATGTAGTATCACACCCCTATCGAGATGACTCCTTCTGCCTTGGGACTCAAGGCTGCACCAGTAAATACACTTTTCAGTCGGTGGTGATTTGTGGAATGGGTTTAGCAAAAATATATTGAGAAGAAAAACCAGAACTAGAAAGGAAAAGCCAAATGAAAAAAATATAGTTTTCCCCCAGATGTTGATAATAGTTCAGAAGATAGGCCCAGGTGAGAAGTGGCACAACCTAGCCAGGCTGGGAAAGGCTGCTCTGGGTGACTTGCACTCTGAAGGTGGACAGGTTACTGGCATTTAGTTCAAATCCATGAAGAGAAGAAGCTACAGGAAAAAAATCTTACTAAAACACTATCACTATCACTATCTGCATGGCCAGCTTCTCACTAGGATGGAAAAGATGCATTGAGGAAAAATTCACATTAGTACCAAAAAAAAAAAAAAAAACCCAGCTGTTTCAAAAGAACAAAATAATCAAAATCATAGTTTCCAAGGAATCCAGGGTCTGAGTCCCTGCACAGGCCTACCCTGGTCTCTCCTGAGTGATGACAACACTGTAAATGAAAGCGGAATAACATTAAGGTCAGAGTTAATAGTGATGCTTTACAAAAAAATACTATTCTATATACTTCAGATGAGATAAAAAACATTTCATAAGCCAATTAACTTTCATTCATAACTTTAACCTAAAAAATAGAGTGGGAGGGAACCTTGACATTCTTAGAAATTCACGTGGAACACCTTCTTAAGAAGGACTGATTCAAACAAGCCCAGATAGTCAGACAGTGAACATCAGAATAAATACCTAACTCTTCAATGTACAGACATAGATGAACATCTGCAAGCATTAGAAACATCCAGGAAAACATGACCTCACCAAATGAACTAAATAAGGTGCCTGTGACCATCCCAGAGTGGTGCAAATAGGTGACCTTTCAGACAAAGGATTCAAAGTAGTTGTTATAAAGAAGCTTAATGAAATTCAAGACAATGCAGAGAAGGAATTCAAAAGCATATTATAGAAATATAACAAAAAGATTAAAATAATAAGAAAAAATCAAATAGAAATTCTGAAGCTGAAAAATTGAACTGACAAACTGAAAAATGCATCAGGGTCTCTCAAAAGTAGAACCAATAAAGCAGAAGAAAGGGTTAGTGAACTTGGTGGGACTGCAAACTAGTACAACCTCTGTGGAAGATAATATGGAGATACCTTAAAGAGATACAAGTAGATCTACCATTTGATCCAGCAATCCCATTACTGGGCATCTACCCAAAAGAACAAAAGACATGCTATAAAAAAAGACACCTGCACTCAAATGTTTATAGCAGCACAATTCACAATTGCAAAGATATGGAAACAACCCAAGTGTCCATCAATACATGAGTGGATTAATAAAATATGATATATGTATACCATGGAGTACTATTTATCTACAAGAAACAATGGTGATATAGCACCTCTTGTATTTTCCTGGATAGAGCTGGAACCCATTCTACTAAGTGAAGTATCCCAAAAATGGAAAAATAAGCACCACAAGTAGTCACCATTAAATTGGTTTCACTGATCAACACCTAAGTGCACATATAGGATTAACATTTATTGGGCGCTGGGCAGATGGGAGGAGGGAAGAGGGGATGGGTATATACATACATAATGAGTGTGATTCGCACTGTCTAGGGGATGGACACACTTTAAGCTCTGACTTGGGGAGGGGCGGAGGGGGCAAGGGCAATATGCATAACCTAAATATTTGTACCCCCATAATATGCTGAAATAAAAATAAATAAAAAAAGAAAGAAAGGAAGATTTTTTAAAAAGGAAAGAAAGGAGACAAAAAGGAGGAGAGAATAAAGAATCCTGGTTAGAGCTGGAACCCATACTACTAAGTGAAGTATCCCAAGAATGGAAAAACAAGAACCACATATACTCACCAGCAACAGGTATTAAATGAGCAGCACCTAAGTGGACACATAGGTACTACAGTAATAGGGTATTGGGCAGGGGGGTGTGGGGGTGGGTATATACATACATAATGAGTGAGAAGTGCACCGTCTGGGGGATGGTCATGCTGGAGACTCAGACTTGTGGGGGGAGGGGGGAAAGGGCATTTATTGAAACCTTAAAATCTGTACTCCCATCATATGCCGAAAAAAAAAAAAAAGAAATAAAAGAAAAAACAACAAAAAAGAAAATACACAGTAAGAAGAGACAAAACAAAAAAAAAGTAAAAAAGAATGAAGCATGTCTAAAGACCTAGAAAATAGCCTCATAGTGAAAAATATAAGAAATATTGGCCTTAAAAAAGTGATAGAGAGAGGGAATGGAGTAGAAACTTATTCAAAGATAATAATAACAGGGAACTTTCCAATGTAGAGAAAGATATCAATATTCAGCTGTAAAAAGGTCGAAGAACACCAAGTAGATATAACCAAAAGAATATTACCTCAAGGCTTTTAATGATCAAGCTCCCAAAGGCCATGGGTAAAGAAAAGGTCCTAAAGGAAGCAAGAAAAAAGAATTATGTGTAAAGGAGCTCAAGTACATCTGGCATCAGCCTTCTCAGGAGAAAGCTTACAGGCCAGGAGAGCATGGCATGACATATTAAAAGTGCTGAAGAAAAATAATTAAATAAATAAATAACCTTAACCCTACAATATTATATCCTGTGAAATATCCTTCAAACATGAAAGAGAAAAAAAGACTTTCCCAGACACACACAAAAAAAAAGCTGAGGAATTTCATCGAAACCAGATCTTTCCTACAAGAAATGCATAAAAGTAATTCTTGCATATGAAAGAAAAGGATCTAATGAACAACATGAAATCACCTGAAGATATAACACTCACTGTTAACAGTAAGTACAGAAATACAGAATATCCTATTGCTGTGGTTTCGATATATAAACCACTTATATCTTGAATAGGAAGACTAAAAGGAAAACCTATAAAAAATAATAACTTCAACAACTTTTTGAGAGGTAGATAGTATAAAAAGATATAAATGGAAACAACAAAAAGTCAAAAAGTATAGGAGGTGGACTTAAAGTGTAGTGTTTCCTTTAGATTTCTCTTTGCTTATATGTTTTTTTTTTCTTTTTCTGTAAGCATAGATAAGTTGTCATCTGTTTAAAATAATCAGTTATAAAATGTTTTTTTCCAAGCCTCATGGTAACTTCAAGTCAAAAAACCTACAACAGATATACAAAAAATAAAAAAAATAAATTAAAATACACTACCAGAGAAAATCACTTTCACACGAAGAAAGACAGGAAGGAAGGGAGAGAAAATGAGAGGAATACAAAGCAACCAGAAATGAAATAACAACATGAGAAAAGTAACTCCTTACCTATCAATAATAACATTGAATGTGAATGGGCTAAACTGTCCAAACAAAAGTCATAGAGTACTGGATGGATAATAAAACAAAATCTAACTATATGTTATTTACAAGAAAACAACTTTACCTATAAAGATACGTATAGACTGAAAATAAAGGGATAGAAAAAGATATTCTATGCAAGTGGAAACCAAAAAACAGCAGGACTAGGTTTACTTTTATCAGATAAAATAGATTTTAAGACTAAAAGTGTAAAAAGAGACAAAGAGGGTTATTATATATTGATAAAGGTTTCAATTCAGCAGGAGGATATAACAATTCTAAATATATATGCACTCAACCTTGGAGCACCCAGATATATAAAGCAAATATTATCAGAGAGAAAGAGAAAGACCCGAACACAATAATAGCTGGAGACCTCAAAACTAAATTTTTAGCATTGGAAAGATCATCTTGACATAAAATCAACAAAGAAACATTAAACTTAATCTACATTGTAGATCAAACGGATCTAATAGATACATATATAGTAGCTTTTGTCCAACAGCTGTAGAATATATGCTCATTTCCTCATCACATGGATCATTCTCAAGGAAGGATCAAATGTTAGGCCAAAAAATGAGTCTTAAAAAAATGCAAAAAAGTGAAATTGTATCAAGTACTTTCTCTAACCACAATGGAATAAAACTAGAAATTGATAACAAGAGGAATATTGAAAATGATACAAACATATTGAATTCAAACAATATGCTCCTGAATGACCAATGTTTCATTTTAGAGATTAAAAAGGAAATTTAAAAAAAATTCTCAGAACAAATGAAATGTAACCACAATATACCAGAATCTATGGGATACAGCAAAGTACCAGAGAAAATCACACTACCCAACCTGAAGTTATACTACAGTACTATAGTAACCAAAACAGCATAGAATTGTCATGAAAACAGACACATGGACCAATGGAACAAAATAGACAACCCAGAAATAAATCCACATATGTATAGTGAACTTATTTTTGACAAAGTTCCCAAGAACATACAGTGGGGAAATGACAGTCTCTTCAATAAATGGTGCTGGGTAAAATGGATATCCATATGCCCAGAAATGAAACTAGACTTTTATCTCTTGTCATATATAAAAATCAATCAAAATAGATTAAAGACTTAAATATAAGACCTGAAACTATGAAACTACTAAAAGAATACATTGGGAGAACTCTCCAGAACATTGGCCTGGGTGCTGATTCCTTGAGTAATATCCCAAAAGCACAGGCAAGCAATGAAAATTGGACAAACAGGATCACATCATGCTAAAAAGTTTCTGCACAGCAAGGGAAGCAAACATCAATGTAAAAAGATTACTCACATAATAGGAGAAAATATTTGTAAACTACTCATCTGGCAAGGAATTAATAACTAGTATATATAAGGAGTTCAACAAGCTCAACAGGAACAAATCAAATAATCTGATTTATAAATGAGCAAAAGATCTGAATAGATATTTCTAAAAAGAAGACATATAAACTCTCAACATATATGAAAAAATGCCCAAGATTTTTAGTCATCAGAGAAATGCAAATCAAAACTATAATGAAATATCATCTTACCCCAGCTAAAATGTTTTTTATCAAAAAGGTAAGCAATAATGAATGCTGGCAAGAATGTGACAGAAGAGGAACCCTCATTCGCTGTTGATGGAAATGTGAATTAGTGCAACCACTAAGAGAACAGTATAGAGGTTCTTCAAAAAAATAAAAATGGAATTAACATATGACCCAGCGATCCTCTACTAGGTACATATCCAAAAAAGGGAAAATATATACCTGCAGCACTAGTCACAATAGTCAAGATGTGGCATCAGCATAAGTGTCCATCAATGGATGGATGAATAAAGAATATGTAGCAAAGATAAGAAGTTGGTCTCTAAAAAATAAATAGAATTTCACACAGAGTCCTACCGCACAATTGCATTCACTCCTAGAAGAATATGTAAAAAAAAAAGTATAAAGGCTCCTAATCAATAGATCAGAGGCAAACTGATAAGAATGATACGGTTTTGCTTGTATAGTCTGTGGAAAGTGTCAAAGTAAAATGTTACTCAGACATTACCTGAAAAAAAAGAGCTATTCTGTATTTATATCCACAGCAAGTAGAAAACAGCTTTTCTGTTTGAAGAAGATGAAATCATTAAAATGAATGACAGCAGTAACACAAAACCATTCAATCTTAATATAATAGACATCTCTATTTAGAATAATAATTGCCAGGCAAAAATCTGTGGAACAAACACTGGCAAGAAAAAACTAAAGCCAAAGGTATTTGACATTGATTGTTAGAGATCACTTAATTACTTTACACAAATTCAAGATTGTAGTTTACCAAAATAGTTTCCAGATGATATTGCCAAAGCCCTGTTTACAATCTTTTAGGAATCATGGTCATCAGGAGAAGTAACAACAAATTTAAATAGTCAAATGTGACACTTTATTTATTTATTTTTATTTCAGCATAATATGGGGGTACAAATGTTAAGGTTACGTACATTGGTTTTGCCTTCCCTCCCCCCTCAAGTCAGAGCTTCAAGCGTGTCCATCTCCCAGACAGTGCACATCACACTTATTATGCATGTATATACCCATCCCCTCCTCCCCCCTCCCACTTGCCTGACACTCAATAATTTTTTTTTTTTAACATTTTGGTTACATTTTATACCTTTGCCTTTCCCTAGCAAGGGTTAGAGGTATGGCCTTCCCCTCCACACTGTTCACCACATCCCTCAGATATGGGTATACCCCTCAACCTCCAAATCCCTGGTGAACACCACCACTCTTTGAGCACCATAATGATAATCGGTCAGTACCAATTTGATGGCGAGTACATGTGGAGCCCATTATTCTGATCTTGTGTCATCTTACTTTGGATAATGGGCTTAAGCTCAATCCAGGATAATATAAGCAGTGCTGGCTGGCTGTCGTTTCTTGGAATTCAGTAATATTCCATTGTATACATATACCAAATTTTAATAATCCAGTCATGAATTGACAGGCACTTGGGTTATTTCCATGTCCTTGCAATAGCGAATTGTGCTGCCATAAACATTCGGGTACAGATGTCTTTATAATAGAATGTCTCATGCTCTTTTGGGTAGATGCCTAATAATGCTATTGCTGGGTTGAATGGTATTTCTATTTTAACACTTTGAGGTATCTCCAAATTCTTTTCCACAGAGGTTGCATTAATTTGCAGTCCCACCAGCAGTGTAAGAGTGTTTCTGTCTCTCCACATCCTTGCCAGCATTTGTTGTTTTGGGATTTCTCAACACTTTCTTTTTAAAGACGGACTACAGTGCATTCTGCAATGAGTCAGTGAGTTTGATATTAACTACAATAAAGATGGTAGAGTACAGGCTCAGACAACCCAACTTACAGCGTTCTGTATTATGAATGGGCTCTCAAGTCTCTGAGATATGGATAGTTTATAATTAAGTAATTAAATTAATAATTTGAGAACTAGTTTCTTCCATACATGTAAACAAACCTACATGGCATAAATGGTTCATTGGTGCAGTATCTTTACACTAGTAGCAAGTCTCATTGTGTATACAGTTGCTTGCACACATCATCACTTTCATCTTAATTTTTTAAGATGAAATTTTGTGAGTGTGTGTTTACCCTTATGACCATGCCTCCAAAGTGAATGTCCACTGCATGTCCAGGGGAACTTGTAGTAAGAGAAAAGTGATACAATGGAAACAAAACTAGAAATAATTAAGCATTCCAAGAAAGACCAGATGCCATCATTCATTGGAAAAGTAATAGGCTTCAATCGCTTGACTATCAGAACAATTATAAAGCATAAAGTGAAAATAATGAAATACATGAAAGGCAATTCTCCATTGAAAGCATCAATCATTACTAAGCAGCACAGTGGATTCATTACTGAAATGGATAGGTTATTACTGATTTGGTTAGAAGATCAAAATAAGTGTAATGGTCCAATTAGCTTCACATTGATACAGGAAAAAGCCTGAAGCATTTTCAACAGTTTAAAAGCCGCGCACATAGAAAGTGAAGGTAGTTGTGTTGAAGAATTTGTTGGAAGTAAAGGTTGGTTTAATCATTTTAAAATTAGGGCAAATATGCATAATATTAAAGTGTAAGAAAAGGTAGCCAGTGGCAATGTAGCTGCAGCAACTAAATTTCCTAAAATGTTGAAGAAAATTATTGAGGAATGAGGTTATTTGTCAGAACAAATATTTAATGTAGATGAAAATGGATTGTTCTGGAAAAAAATGCCTGAAAGAACTTACATCTCAAAAGAAGAAAAAAGTGTACCAGGGTATAAAGCAGCAATGGACAGGCTAAACTTTTTGCTTGGGGGTAATGCATCTGGAGAGTTTCAGCTCAAGCCTTTGCTTGTTTACTGCACCAAAAATCCAAAAGCACTTCACCACATTATTAAAGCAGCTCTTTCCATTTGGAAGTCAAATCTAAAGGCCTGAGTCACACTTATCACGCTTGAATATATGTTTGTTTCCTGCTATGGGACATTATTGTTTGGAAAAGAAAATTCCCTTTAAAATCCTGTTTATGCTGGGCAATGCTGCTGGCCATCCAACGTCTTTAGATGACCTTCACCATAATGTAAATTTTTTTTTATTTTTACCACCCAACACTATATCATTGCTACAGCAAATGGACCAGGAAGTTATTTTTGGATTTAAGGCTTATCACTTATGGCATATGTCCACACAAGCACTTAGGGCTATGAAAGATGATATGATGACCTTGAGAGAGTTCTGGAAGAATTATAACATCCATAATGCCATAGAAAACATTGCTGATTTTTTTAGAGTAAATGAAGCAATCAACAATGAAAGGTGTATGTAACAAACTGTACCCTGAATTCTGGGATAATTTTCCTGGCTTCACAAAGGAAAACATTGCTGAAGCCAGAAAAGCTGTGGTGGATAGTAGCAATGCACTGCAATTGGAGATCGATAAAAATGATGTCATTGACTTACTAGAGTCCCATTCAGAAGAATTAACCAGTCAAGACCTTATGAAGATGGAGAAGCAGGTGATAGAAACACAAAAACACTAAGAATCAGAAGATTCCGAGCCAAGAAAGTTTATGATGAAAGAATTAGCTGAAAGTTTTCTTCTCATTGAAGTAGGATTTGTTAAGCTTGAGCAGCAAGATCCTAACATTGAACAGTTTACAAAGGTTTACCATGTAGGTAGTGAGAATATTAGCAGCTACAAGGACATTTATGATGAAAAAAAGAAAAAACACTGTGCAAACAAACTTGGATACCTTTTTCAAGAAACCAACTTCAGTGGTACGCTCCCCTCCTCGAGCAACAGAATCAAATCCTGATTCTCCAGTACCCACTCCATCTTCTCCAGCATCATCTCTGTCATCAACTTCTGATTAATGTTAGCTTGCCTTCTTGCCTCAAAAATGCTTCTTTCAGTTAGACCTTGGTGCAACATTAGCTGAGTGTTAACCTTTAATATTCTTTTTATGAATTTCCCCTATCCCCCTTCTAAACTTTTTGCTTAAGTTTGACTTTATGGTCTGTTTGTTTGAATTCTAAGAGCACAATAGTTTCTATAACTTATTACAATACAGGGGTATTGGTATTATTATTACAGTATTACACTATATTCTAATTACCACATATTAGCCATTATAGTATTGTTTTTATTATTATTATTATTACCATATATTCCCTGTTCATCAGGGATCTCAGTTACATACAAATCCAATCTAAAGATGTCCACAAGAATCTATCTCATTCATAACCCAGGGACTGACTGTATATAGATAAAATAACAATTTGTAAATATTTAATACAACAAGGACACTGTATTAGAAGTCAATTATGTCATAAAACATCATACAGACATGCCTGTATCAAAGCAGCAGGGAAAAGGGAAAGTGGATTGATTGACTCTCAAGGTCGGATTTCCAAGAAGGATTGTACACATTCCAAAGAGAGCCTGGAGATCTCAGGTCTAATCTGAACTTGCATCAATATCGAAGAGATTTTCAGAGTGATAATGCATTAAAGTGTCTAGTACCTGGTTAAAAACCCATGCACGATTTTCAGGTTCAATCATAGGCAATTAAAAAGGCTTTACCTAGCAGGCCTCATGTGGGGAAGTTGCACTCTCCACACCAGACTGGGTGCACAGCCAGTGTGTGGCAGTCTCTGAAAGGAACTGAAGTCAAGGACTCAGGGCTTTTTCTTAGACACCTTTGATAAGTCCTCATTATGAAATGGGGGATGGGGAGAAAAACTTTGAAGATGCTTTTCCTCATTATGACTCAATATCCAGTACTTTTTCACTCCTAGGCCCCCCCCCCCCCGCTTAGTTCTTCCAAGCCCCAGGGCCCACAAAACTGCCCAGTTCCTTTTGTTTGAGGCTATATTATAAGTTAAATTTTGTTCCCTCAAAATTCATATGTTGAAGCTCTCATCTCTAGTGAGCACCTCAGAATGTGACTGTATTTAGAGACAAGGGATTTAAAGAGGTAATTAAGGCAAAATTAGGTAATGTGTGGTGTGCTGATCCAGTCTTGTTGGTGCCCATATAAGGAGAGGATATGTGGACACAGACACTAATAGAGGGAAGACCACGTGAAGACATTTGAGGAAAACAACCATCTACTAGCCAAGGAGAAAAGACTTAGAAGAAACAAACCCTGATAACTCCTTGATCTCAGAATAATAGCCTTCAGAACTATAAGAAAATACATTTCTGATGTTTAAGCCACCAATTTGTGGTGCTTTATTATGGCAGCTGTACTAGAGCAACCACAGCAAAATACCACAGACTGGGTAGCTAAGACAACAGAAATTTATTTTCTCACAGTGCTGGAGACTGCAATTCTAAGATCAAGGTATTGGCAGACTGTATTCTTTAGAGGCCCCCCCTTGATTTGCAGACTACTACTTTCTCACTTGGTTCTCATGTGGTCTTTTCTTTTTGTGTGCACATCCACAGTATCTCTTGTGTGTCCTAATCTTCTCTTCTTATAAGGACAGCAGTAAAATTGGATTAGGGCCTACAATAATGATCTTGTTTTAACTTAATCACCTCTTTAAAGGCCCCATATCCAAATATAGTCACATTTCTAGGTATTGGGGATCAGAGCTTCTACATGAATTTTGAGGTTGCACAATTCAGTCCATAACATCATCTTTATCAAACTAATATGGGCACCCTGAACAGTGAGATGATCTCATGTCTACACTGATCCAACTGACCTTCTATCAGTACACTGTTTCATGAGGGAAAATGGAATACGGGGAGTCAACAATTTTCTCAATTTTACCCCCTTGTTTCCATTATTCATTAAGTAATTAAAGATTTAGTTGCTACTTTGATTTTTGACTTGTTGCTTTAATCAGTTACTCTAACACCTGACATCTCATCTCACTCTCTAGTTCAGCTGAGTTCCTGACATACATAGATGAGTTTAAAAAAAGATCCCAGATAATGAGTGAAAGTATAGCAATAATGCTCAAATGTTAGCTCCCAACTGATAAAAAGCATTCAAGAAATTAAGAAGATGTTCAGAGACATACAGCCAAGCAAGTAGGGACTCAATGGAAAAACAGAACCAAGCAAACAAGGTATAAACCCAGTTATTGTCAATAGCTACATTCTCCAGTAACTTGGAGGGGTAGGAACCAGTGGACATCAGTGCAAAGATAAAAATTAAATAAAAATTATGCATACCTGAATTTAAACAATGATTAGAATCAGATGTTTTATGATAAAATTTCTGAAAGGATGGCAAAGTGAGAAAAAAATGGAAGTTTTGTAGAGTTACAGCTAGAGATGTTCCTCAAATTATAATGAAGTTACATCCTGATTATCTCATCATCATAAGTTGAAAATATCATAAGTCAAAAATACATTTAATACACCTAACCTACTGAACATGATAAGTTAGTCTAGCCTTCCTTAAATGTGCTCAGAACACTTACAATATCCTACAGTTGAACAAAATTATCTAACATAAAGCCTACTTTATAATAAAGTGTTGAATATCTTATGGAATTTTTTGAATATTGTATTGAAAATGAAAAACAGAATGTCTGTATGGGTACTTGAACTACAGTGTCTGAGGAATCACCTATAGTTGAATGTCTATAAGCAAGGAGATCTGGTTAAGGTATAACTATCAAACTAGAGGGATTTTCAAATAATTTTGCTATCATCCCTATTCTATTAGATATTTTTATTAGTGATGTGGACAAGGACATTAATTATTTGCTGATGAAATTGGTGGAAAACATAAAGCAGGAAGGAAAAATTGACATGTTGAAAAGCAGGTTAAAAATCAATAAAAATCTAAAAGAGGCTAAATCTAACAAGATATAATTTAACAAAAAATAAATGTAAAGTTATACATTTAAGTCTAAAACCTGTAAAAATTGAAAGAAATTTGGCCTAATGGGTTTATGTGACTAAAAGAGTTTTACAATATTATTAAATGCATTTATGGAGAGAGGCTTCAAGGTAGCTGACTAGAGGAATCTGGTACTCACCTCTTCCACAAAGAAGAGTCAAAATATTAATAGCAAGTAGATAATCATACTTTGAATAGATCACCTAAGAGAGAATACTAGAACTCAAAAGAAAAGTGACAAGAAATATCTAAAGCATGGAAGGAGAGGGAAGCAAGGAAGACTGGTCAACTGGGAGCCCAGAGAATCTTTTGGATCCAGGGAAAAAGGAAGTCAGTGACCCCCATCATTCCACATTCCCACTCCTGCAATCCTAGCCTTGGGAAAGCCTTTCAACCCACGTAGGTCATAAGACTGACATAGGGAGCTGCTTGTAGACAGTATGATAGCATTGTTCTAGAAAGGGAGATCACACTGGATCCCACACAACCCCTGAATCCTAAGCACCTACAGCAAGGTGCTATTTTGAGAGCATAGCCTCCACCAGACTACATCCTGCCATGGGACCCATTATCCTCTGCATCACCACATGTCTGGAGCCCCTTCACCACCCACTGCCTGTGGCCAGGTACCACTACTGTCTGCTGTCATCAGGGCCAAAGCATGAGTCATTGGCAGAGATCCTACTATCTACAGTAGCAGGGCCATTACACAGTTATAAGTCCCCTGAGGAAAGGCTACCATGTATAGACCTGCAACCTGGGGCTGAAGTGTGTGTTCCCAAGCTGCCTATTTATGGCTGCTGCCATTGAAAGCAACTCCATCATTCTCAGCAACAGGGACTCAGTACAGCTACTGCTGCCCCCACCTGAGAAATCTGCCAGGAGCTTGGGGATCACGCCATCCCTGCATACTACACCCAGCACCCACATGCACCACTGGGGGCCTAAGAACAAGCCTGACCAGCTAGGATTCAGCTACTCCCAGGCTCAAGCACACCATCCGGAAGCCTGGCACTCACCCAGCCCAATCCACCACCACTAGAACCTGAGCACTCTTCTTAGGTGCCTGAGAAAGGTCTCAACAAATCTGCCACTATCACCACAACTGTCATTAATGCACATACACCACATGCAGATCTGATGACTGGGCCATCCAGCTTGTCACAGCCACTGTCAATACCACCATGGACCACTTGGGAGCCAAAGGATAGTTCTGCCACTTTTTATACCATTGAAAGCAGCCCAAGGACCTATCCACCTGTGCAAACCACTGCTGCCACCCAAGCAAGCTGCCTGGAGGCCCCAAAATCACTCCCCTTTGCTCTGCTAACACTAGTGTCGATGCTTTCACCACACTGGAGCCGAAGACAATCATGTTTGGTCCCCTGCTGCCACCACTGAGGCCCATAGACTACCACACCTAATGTCCCCATCCTCAGAAAACCAAACAGCTTCCACTAAAAAGTACCTTTTAAGCCACTGAGGAAATTACAGACACTACTGACACAGTTTAGAGCCAAAGAAATCATAGAGTGACTATACTACACTATGCAGAATTAAAGCCAAAGTGCCCAACTCAACCAACACCATAGATACATCTTCAAAAAAATACCTTACCCCCATGAAAGCAAAATCAAAAAATTAGTAAAAGTAATTGTTACACCAGATACGCAGATGTCAACATAAGGGTACAAGAAACATAAATGAAGCAATGAAATATGATCTCTCTAAAGGAAAATAATAACCCTTCAACAACATATTCCAATGAAGAAGTTTATGAAATGTCTAAAAGTAGTTCAAAATACTTATATTAAAGAAGCTTACTATGATACAAGAGAACTCAGAAAAATAATACAAAGAAATCAAAATAATATTCAGGATACAAATGAGAGATTTACCAAAGAGATAGATATCATAAAAAAAACTGAAATTCTGGAAATAAAGATTTAATTGAATGAAATACAAAATACATTCAAAAGGTTTAGTAATAGGTTATGTCAAGCAAAAGGAAATAATAGAGAAATTGAAGATATTTTTTGAAATACCCCCGTTAGAGAAAAATAAAGAAAAAAGAATGAACAATGCCTATGTGAAATATGGGACATCATAAAGTGATGAAATATTTGAATTATTCATGTCCCAGAAGGTAAAAAGAAAATGAAAGGGATAGAAAATCTATTTAATAAAACAATATCTGAAAACATCCCAGGTCTAGCAGGAGATTTAGACACCAAATACAGGGAGCTCAGAATTGCTCAAACAGATACAATTCAAAAAGTTCTTTTCTGTGGCATATTACAGTCAAACTGTCAAAAGTCAAACAAAGAGTAAATTCTAAAAACAGCAAGAGTAAAGGGTCTAGTTACCTATAAGAAAAGTCCCTTCAGAATAACAGCTCATTTCTCAGTAAAAACCCTTACAGGCCAGGAGAGAATGGGGTAGTATATTCAAAGTGCTAAAAAACAAAACAAAACAAACTGCAGCCAAAGACTGTATGCCCAGAAAAGTTATCCTTCATAAATGAAGGATAAATAAAGTATTTCCCATACAATCAAAAGTTGAGGGAATTAATCATGACTAGACTAGTCTACAATAAATGCTAAAAGGAGTCCTACATGTAGAAGTGATGGTACAATGACTACTATCATGAAAACATGCAAAATTATAAAACCCACTGATAGAGAAAATATGCAAATGAAGATGAGAAGGGACTCAAATATTACCGTTACAGAAAACTACCAAATCACAATGATAAACACTAAGAGATAAAGAAATAAACAAAAGATGTGCAAAATAACCAGAAATCAATTAATAAAATGGTAAGACTAAGCCCTCACATATCAATAGTAACATTGAATATAAATAGATTAAACTTTACACTTAAAAGATATAGATCAGGTGAATGGACAATAAAACATAACAGAAATATAAACTTCCTGCAAGTAATTAATCTCTCTTATAAGGCACATATATAGCCTGAAAATAAAGCAATGGATTAAGATATTCTATGCTAACAGAAACCAAAAATGAGCAGTAGTGGCTACACTTATATCATATAGAACAGACTTTAGACAAAAACAGTCAAAGAAACAAATAATGTCCTCATATAATGATAAAGAGTTTAATGTAACAATAGGATACAATCATTCTAAACATACATGTACCCAACACTGGAACATCAGATATATAAAGTAAATGTTATTAGATATAAAGGGAAAAATAGACTTGAACACAATAATAGTTGGGGATTTCAATATCCCACTGTCACCATTAGATCATCTAGATAGAAAATTAACAAAAAGTAACCCATTGTATTTTTAACTATAGTTTAGACCAAGTGGACCTAACAGACATTTACAGAAGATTTGAGCCAACAGCTACAGAATAAACATTCTTCTCATCAGCACATGGAACATTTCCAGGATAGACCATGTGTTAAGACAAAATAAAAAGTTTATTATTTTTTTAAATTGAAATTTTGTCCAGTATCTTTTCTAATCACAATGGGATAAAATTAGAAATAAATGCAAAGAGGAACTTTGGAAGCCATATAAGTGTATGAAAATTAAAGATCATGCTCCTGAATTATTACTGGGTCAAGAAATAAAGAGGAAATAAAAAAATTCTGAAACAAATTAAAATGGAAACACAACTTAGTAAAACCTGTACAATACAGAAAAAGAAGTGCTAAGAGGAAACTTTATTGTAATAAACACATCAAAAACTAGAAACAATTCAAATAAATAATCTAACAATGTACCTCAACAAACTAGTAAAACAAGAACAAACGAAACCCCAAATTAGTAGAAGGAAATAAGTAATAAAGATCACAGCAAAGTCAAATTAAATAGAGCCTTGGAGACAAATAAAAACAATGCAAAGGATCAACAAAACAAAAAGTTGTTTTTCTGAGAAGATAAGCAAAATCTAACACTAGTTAGATTAACCATGAAAAAAAAGAAGATTCAAATAAATAAAATCACAAATGAAAAAGGAAACATCGTACCTGGTATTACATAAATACAAAAATTATTCAGAGATTATTATGGACAACTATGCACTAACAAACTGGAAAACTCAGAGGAAATGTATACACTCCTGGACACATATAACCTACCAAGATTGACTTGGGAAAAAATGGAAAACCTGAACAGACCAACAATAAGTAATGAAATTGAATAGGTAATTAATAATTATCCCAAAAAAAAAAAAGTCCAATGCAGGATGGCTTTACGCCCAAATTCTACCAAACTTTCAAACAATAAGTAACAGCAATTCTCTTTAATCTATTTCAAAAAATTGAAGAGGGTGAAAATGTGTTCTCTCTAACACATTTTATGAGGCCGGCATTACCCTAACACCATAAGCATACAAGTACTCAACAGAAAAAGGAAATTACAAGCCAATATCCCTGAAGATCATAGATGTAAAAATCCTCAAAAAAAATAAGCAAACTAAATCCAACAGTGCATCCAAAAGATAATACAACATGATCAAGAGGGATTTATCCCAGGGATACAAGTATGGTTCGACATGTGTAAATAAATAATCATGTTACATCAACACAACAAAGGACAAAAGCCACATGATTATCTCAATAGATGCAAATAAAAATGATTTGATAACATTCAAAATATTTTCCTGAAAACTCACAACAAAATAGGAATAGAAAAACTTACTTCAACAAAATAAATGTCATTTATGATGAATCTATAGCTAAAATATTGAATGAGGGAAAACTGAAAACCTTTCCCATGCAAACTGGAGTAAAACAATGATGCCTACTTTCCCCACCCCTATTCAACATAGTATTAGAAGTCCTAGCTGGAGCAATCAACCAAGAGAAAGAAAGAAAAAGCATCCAAATTGAAAAAGAAGGAAGTCAAATTGCCCCTTATTGCAGTTGACAAGATCTTATATCTAGCATGACCTAAAGACTTCACCAGAACACTCTCAGATTTGATTTAAAAAATTTAGCAAAGTTGCATAACATAAAATCAACATATAAAAATTAGTAGCATTTCTATATAGCAATAGAGCTTGCTGAGAAAGAAATCAAGAAGGAAATCCCATTTCCAAGAGCTACAAAATATTTAAATAACTAGAATAAATTTAAACAAGAAGGTGAAATACCAGGAAAATCAGAAAGCTCTGATGAGAGAAATTGAAGAGGACACCAAATGGAAAGTCATCCCATCCTCATGGATCAGAATAATTAACACCATTAAACTGACCATACTACCCAAAGTAATGTATAGATTCAATGCAATCCTTATGAAAATATCAACGTCATTTTTCACAAAAATAGAAAAAAAAAATCCTTAAATTTGCAAGAATCCAAAAAGGGGACAAATAACAAAAGCAATCCAGTGAAGCTGGAGACATCCCACTACTTTACTTAAAATATAAGGTTAGAAAAATACACATATAGACAAATGGAACATTATGGAGAACCCAGAAGTAAATCCAAGTAGTTATAGCTAACTCAATTTTGACAAAGGTTCCAAGAACATACATTGTGCAACTGACAATCTCCTCAGTAAATGGTGCTGGGATAATTGGATATCCAGATGCAGAAGGATGAAACTGAACTCTTATCTCTTGTCATATAAAAAATCAACTCAAGATGAAGTAAAGACTTGAATGTAATACCTGAAACTATAAAACTACCACAAGAAAACATAGGGGACATTGATTTAGGCAAAAATTTTATGGTTAAGACATCAAAAGGCAACTAAAACAAAAAATAGACAAATGGGATTATACTAAATTGAAAACTTATACAGCAAAGAAGTAATCAACTCAGAGAGGAGACAACCTGCTGAATGAGAGAATATAATTGGAAACTATTCATCTGACAAGGGACTAATATCCAGAATATACAAGCAATTTAGCTAAAAAAAATCCCATTAAAAAGTGGGCAAAGGACATAAATAAATGTTTCTCAAAAGAGGACACATCAATGGCCAACATATATGTGAAAAAAATGTTCAACATCACTAAGCATCCAGGAAATGTGAATCAAAACCACTATGATATATCATCTTAACCAGTTAAAATGGTTATTACTAAAGAAGACAAAAATAACAGATGCTGGCAATGATGCAAAGAAAAGGACACTCTTCTATGTTGTTGGCGGTAAGGTAAATTAGTATAGCCATTATGGAAAAGAGTATAAAGATTGCTCAAAAAAACCTAAAAGTGGAACTACCATAGGATTCAGCAATCCCACTACTGGGGTATTTATCCAAAGGAAAAGAAATCAATATATCAAAAGGATATCTGTATCACCATGTTTATTGTGGCACTTTTCACATTAGCAATGATGTGATTCAAATTATGTGGCTATCAACAGACAGATGGATAAATGAAATGTGGTATATATACACATTTAAATAGTATTTGGCCACATAAAAGAATGAAATCATGTCTTGCTGCAACATGGATGGAACTGGTGGTCATTAGGTTAAGGGAGAGGAGGGGATGAGTATACACAAACAAAATGAGTGAGATGTGCAACGTTTGGGGGATGGTCACGCTTGAAGCTCTGACTAGAGGGAGAAGGGGGGATGGGCAATATACATAATCTTAACATTTGTACCCCCATGATATGCTGAAATAAAAAAAAAAAACATTAAATAAATAAATAAAAATAAACAGGCAGAAGAAGAACCATTTCACATGTACTCATTCATATGTTGGAGCTAAAAATGTTGATCACATGAAGGAGTAGAGTGTAGAATGATATATCCTAGAGACTAGAGAGGGTATGTAATGTTGGAAGGATGAATAAAGGTTGGTTAATTGGTAAAACCATACAGTGAGGTAAAAGCAATAAATTCTAATATTTGATAGCAGAGTAGAGTGACTATAGTTAATATCAATGTATTATATACTTCAAAATACCTAGAGTAGAGGATTTGAAATGTTATCAACACATAAAAGTGATAAGTACTAGATTTGATGTATACCCTAAACATTCTGCATTGGTGACTACACATTCTATGCATGTAACAAAATATCACATGTACCCTATACATATGCAAAAAAATTATGCATCAATAAAAAGAAATACATTTTTAAGGAGATATGATTGATGTTTACTAATACTCTAAATAATAACATGTGAAAGAAAGATTACATTTAGTGTCAACTTTTACAACAAAACTAGGATAATGTGTAAAATTTAAGGGGAAATTAAATGGGTCAATAAAATGCAAAATTTTATAATAGCCAATTCTATCAAAAATAGCCTGAATTTTTTCAAGAGCTAACGAGTTCCCCTTCATTGGAACTATTCAAGTTGAAGATGAATAATAAGGCATTTTTTTCATATACATTTAATAAACTTACCTGTTTTAGTTCATGGGTGATTTAATTCAATCGAGAATTAAATACATGCCATTATTCAACTAACTTGAGAAACTGGCTGATAGTCAAAAATGTTTTTATAGCACTCACAAGATTTAGGTTGTTAATAGAGAAAATTCAAGGCAAAAGTCAATAAGGGCCCACCAATTAGATACAACAAAGCACTGTGGAAGTCACTTTATCAAAAAGATAGTTACCTGATGATTAGAAATGAGCATTTTGTCGTGTGTTTGTTGGCCATTTGTCTATATTCTTTTGAAAAGCTTCTGTTCACGTCTTTTGCTCACTTTTAAATGGGGCTGTTTGATTTTTTCTTGCAATTTTCTTGAGTTCTTTGCAGATTCTGGTTATCAGATCTTTATTGGATATATAACACGCAAATACTTTCTCCCATTCTGTAGGTTGTCTATTTTCTCTAATGATTGTTTCCTTGGCAGTACAGAAGTTTTTTAATTTGATCATGTCTCATTTATTTATTTTTGTTGTTGCTGTGATTGCCTTTGGAGTCTTCATCATGAATTCTTTCCCCAGGCCTATGTCTATAAGAGTTTTTCCAACATCTTCTAGAATTCTTATAGTTTCATGCCTTAGGTTTAAGTCTGCTATCCACAGTGAATTAATTTTTATGAATGGTGAGAAGTGAGGATCCTGTTTCAGTCTTTTACATGTGCCTATCCTATTTTCCGAGTACCATTTATTGAATAGTGATTCTTTATCACAATATATATTTTTGTCTGCTTTGAGGACAAATTTATACCTGGCTTCTCTGTTCTGATCCATAGATCTATGTCTCTGTTTTTGTGCCAGTGTAATGCTGTTTTGTTTACTACAGCCTTGTAGTATAGCTTGAAGTCTGGTAAATTGATGCCTCCCAATTTGTTCTTCTTGCTTAAAATAGCTTTTGCTATGTGGGGCCTTCGCTGGTTCCATACAAAGAGTAGAATGACTTTTTCTATATCTGCAAAAAATTATGTTGGTGGTTTAATAGGGATTTCATTGAATCTGTAGATCACTTTGGGTAGTATAGACATTTTAACAATGTTGATTCTGCCAATCCTGAGCATGGTATGTTTTTCCACCTGTTTACATCCTCTGCTATTTCCTTCCTCAGTGTTTCATAGTTCTCCCTATAGAGGTCTTTTACCTCCTTAGTCAATTATATTCCTAGGGAATGCAAATAAAAACCACAATAAGATATCACTTATCTCCAATGAGAATGGCCTTTATCTAAAAGTCCCAAAACAATGAATGATCATGTGGATGTGGAGAGATAGGAACACTCATAAACTTCTGCTGGGACTGCAAACTATTACAACCTCTGTGGAAGGTAATATGGAGATACCTCAAAGAGCTACAGGTAGAACTATCATTTGATCCAGCAATCCTATTACTGGGCATCTACCCAAAAGAACAAATGAGATTCCATAAAAAAAGACATCTTCACTGGAACTGGATCATTTATAGCTGCACAATTCATAATTGCAAAGATGTAAAAACAATCCAAGTGCCCATCAATACATGAGTGGATTAATAAAATGTGGTATATGTATACCATGTAATAGTACTCAACTACAAAAAATGTTGGTGAACCAATACCTCTTGTATTATTCTGGATGAAGCTGGGGCCTATTCTCCTAAGTGAAGTATCACAAGAATGGAAAAAAGAAGCCCCACATATACTCACCATCAAAGTGTCACTAATTGATCAACATTTATGTGACATATGGATATAACATTCATTGGGTGTTGGGCAGGTGGGAGAGGGGTAAGGGGATGGGTATATTCACTTCTAATAGGTGTGGTGTGGACTGTCTGGGGAATGGGTATGTTTGTAGCTCTGACTTGAGCAGTGCAATGGCAAAAATGTGTAACCTAAACGTTTGTACACCCCTAATATTCTGAAATTAAATAAATAAATAGAAATAAAAGCAAATAAGTTCACACTCTGAGGTACTGGGTGTTATGACTCCAACATAGGTTATACCTAGGAGTGCAACTGCTGATGCATATGATAAATCCATATTTAACTTTTTCAGAATTCACCAGCAATGTATGAAGTTTTTGGATTCTCTCTGTCTTTGCCAGCACTTATTACTTTCCTTTTTCAATGATAGTCAACATATTTATCACTTTTTTAACATTACATACAGATGAAATTCAAATTCTCATTAGAAAAATGGGAGGGTCAATATGATATTCTCAAGTGTGAAAAGATATAAAATCAATGACAAATTATGCATTCTTCTTTGAACATTACTATTTTTTGGACTTTTCTGTACATAAATAAATATGCAGAAAATTAGCAATACAATGATTTATTTTCACAACAATATATCATTTGTTAGAAATAAATACTGATAAAGTTAGTACTCATTGAATAATTATTTTACTGCCAATCTCTCTTTGTGGCAAAAACTTATAACATGGGGTTTTCTATGTGAAAATGTGCTGTTGATATGAGTTTTTTATTGTTGATTTTCATCTATTTCTTAGAAAGGTATTGCATAAGTCTAATTAATTTCTCTGTTAGGTCTCATTTAAGCTCCACTAATAGACCATTCTGTATTATACGAAGTTAATAAAAGTAATATGAAAGTTAACACCATTCCTATTTAATCGTTGTATAAGATTTGTGGCCCTGGGGAACAGTGAATTATTATTTATAGTAACATAAATATTAATGTTTTAGGATAGTGAAACGCAATGTTAACATCAGTGTGAGGAAGTAGATACGTTCATATTTGGTTCACGATTCTCTATAGTGTACCATATTTTATGCCCAACTTCACATTTAACACATAAATAAAGGCAATATTTCAATTGATATGTTGTAAAATCCACTTTGCATATAAATCCAAATGATGAAGAGGGTATCATCAGGAAATGGGAATATTTATCATGTTAAATTTCTTTTCAACTGCAGTATTTAATTCTGTGAGGGTTATACTTTCCCTTTATACTGTACAAGTAGTTTGTATTATTACCAAACATTTTGTCCAATATATATAAAGGAAATGATATATTTCTTCAAACACAGGGAACACAGAAGGACAATCATTCTTGCTGATTTTCTGCTGCATAATCTAATTTCGACAAGAAGGCAGACATTTGATTAGGCATGTAACATATCTTCCAAAATTCTGGACATTTCAATTTTAAAGAATATATTCAAGTTATTATTTTAACATATCTACAAGGTTGTTGGAAAAATTTCAAAAATATGTATGAATTGGAAAGTCAAACTAAGTTTGGTAGAAAAACTGAGTTATTTAATCATGAAAAAAATGGTAAAAAATTAACCAGCATATATGCTGCTATGGATCACTTAAGTCATGGAAGAAAGTCTACCAGAAATCTTGAAGTTTCCAAAAGCAAATTTGAGAGAACAAGATCCACCCAAGAAAATGAATCACTTGTTCTTAAATGTGCATGAGAAAATATTGAAAAAAATATTCCACTAGTTTATGTTCAAGATACATAAGAGCTTCCATTGCAGCTATGTATATTATTTTTAAGATAATTAGGTAACATATAAGTTAAACAATAATATTTTCAAGATCTGAATTATCTAATGCTATATCACTTCTTTCATATTTCCCTTTTCTTTTTTCATTTCTGAGAATGAAACTTCTATTTTCTCAATTTTGGGCTCCCCAAAGATAAAGTGAATTCCACTTCTTTATGCTTCATTTGCCAATAAAATAAATTGTGATAAAGTTTATTGAGCCTAGTCAGTTCTTCACTAAATCTTTCCTACCCAAACTTGCATGCCCAAATTTTATGCTATTGAGCAAAAAAATATCTAATATATGTTTTAGGAAAGAAAAAACACACAGTGTCATAATTCTACTGTTCTTCTGATTCTGATGCTATGAAAACAGAGAGAAAAATGGAACGCACCAGTCATAATTACCAAATTATTAAGTTATTGAATTTCCCCTTGCATTTTGTATCAGTCTCTAATATTCCTATATTTCTATAATCTGGGAAATTAAAAAAAACAAAAAAAACCTTTGTGACCTTCCTGTGAATATTGAAATTTCTTTACTAGATAAGAAATATAATACATTCACATTCCCTTGGTCTTACCACATGTTATTTTAGCAATTTCACATACTAAATTAAGATGGCAAACCTACGGATAACATAGAATATGTGACCACATATAGTTCTCCACTGGCTTAGCCAAAGGTCTACAATTTCCCTAGTTATTCACAAATTGGGACCAAGTTATTAAATATCCTTGTTAGGAGTTACATCAGCAACATAGTGGAATAAGAAGTCCTGGATCCTCCCTACCCACCATAAATACCGATTTAACATCAATTCATGGACAAATTTCCTTTGTGAAAAATCCATAAACTAGTTGAGAGACTCCAGCAATACAAGTAAGCATGAAACTACCCACGTCAAAGCCAGAAGAGAAATTTGAGAAACCATCTCACAATAATATCTATTCTCTGCACAGAACCATATGACTGGGATTTAATCCCCTAGTTCCCAGCTTCACCCTGGGGAGGGAAAAAGGTGGACTGTACATCCAGAGCCCATAAAACATATTCTGGTGGTTACCTGGAGAGCTGGCTTCATCTACCCTGTCTTGGAATACTGACAGGACCTGGAATAATCTAGCTACCTGAAGACCAGTGAGAACAGAGATGACAGTTTGATCTAGCACACAGCTAGTCACCACAGCCCCTACCTCAAACTTAGTGCAGAGAAAATAAACCAAAACACCAGATCCCAGCTTCTTCCTGAGTAGGGAAAGTGCTAAACAGAGTGTTCAATGATCTAACTTTTCTGAGAGCAGCCTGAAAAACTTGCTTCAGTGACACTTCTCACGGAGCATGGAGAAACACTGGTTACTGGCTCTAGATTCCCAGGAGCCAGTAAGAACCAAGAAGGCAGGTTGGACCAGCATGAAGTTTAAATAGGCAGCCAGAATATTTGCGCGGGCTGGTTGGTGAAAGATTTCTCCTGCAGGAGGCCAGTCCATGAATACTACAAAATACTGTTTTGTCTAATGTACAGACACAAACACAGAGAGTTAAGGGGGAAAAAAAGCTAAACAAGCAAACCAAGGAAATTGTTCCAAACAAAGAAAAATCTCCAGAAACTGACCCTAATAAAACAGAGTTATATGATTTACTGGGCAAAGAATTTGAAATAACGATCACAAATAAATGTGGTAACCTGGGACAGGAGACCAACGTATGAACAAAATGAGGATTTCAATAAAAAATAAAAGTGTACCAAACATAAATCATGGAGCTGAGGAATACAAAAACTGAACAGAAAAAAATAAATCACTAAAGAAGTTTAATAGATAACTAAAGCAAGCAAGAAAAAAATCAGTGAATCTGAAGATAGATTATTGGAAATTATTTAGTCCAAGGAACAAAGAGGAAAAAATAATAAAAAAAGACTAAAGAAAATTTAAGGAACCTATAGGACACCATCAAAAAGACATATACATATATATATATATATATATATATATATATATATATACACATTATGAGACATCAAAAAGAAGCAATGAAAAAACCAAAAAAGTTATTCAAGGAAACAATAGATGAAAACTTTCTAAATATAAGGAAGGACATGGAAGCCCAAAGAACCCTGATAAGATGAAGTAAAAATTCCACATCGAAACACATTATAATCAAATTGCCAAAAGTGAAATAATTTTGAAACAAGCGAGAAGAAAAGTGACACTTCATGTAAAAAAAAATGTCCATAAGCATATGGGGAGGTTTTTTCAGCAGAAACCTTGAAAGCAAGAAGGATGTAGGATGACATATTCAAAGTGCTAAAAGAGAAAAAATAACCTGCCAACCAATACCACACTCAGCAATGCTATTATTCTAAACTAAAACACAAAAAATCTCAGGGAATTTATCACGAGGCCTGCAGTAAAAGAAATGCTAAAGAAATTCTTCAAGTAGGAATAAAAGGATGTTAATAACAACATGAAAATGTATGAAAGTATGAAACTCATTGTAAAGGTAAGCATATAGTTGAATTTAGAATACTTTAATACTAAAATGGTAGTGTATTAATCACATTTAATGGTATTATAAAAATTAAAATTTTAAAAAGCTATAGATATGATAATATATTAATGAATAAACAATACAAGAGTATATAAATTATGACATCAATAATATAAAATTGGAAGGAATAGAAGATAAAATCTACAGTTTTTGTGTAGAGTCAAAGGTAAATTGTTATCAGCTTAAAATAGACAGTTGCAACTACAAGATATTTTTTGTATAAGCCCTATGGTAACTACAAAGCAAAATCCTGTAGTAGATACACAAAAGAGAGAGAGAAAGGAATCAAAGCATAACACCACATGCAAAACATTAGATCACAAAAGATATAACAAGTGAGAAAGAAAAGAGCAAAAAACTACAAAATACTCAGAAACAATTAATAAAATGTCAATAGTAAGTCCTCACCTATATCAATAAGTAGTTTAACTGTAAATGGTTTAAATTCACCAATCAAAAGACATACAGTGACAGAATGGTTAAATAAAAGGAAATAAGATCCAACTATATGCTACCTACAAGTGATTCACCTTAGCTTTAAGGGCACACATAGGCTAAAAGTGAAGGGGTATGAAAAATATTCTACATAGATTGTAACCAAAAAAGAACAGAGGTGACTATAATTTTATCCAGTAAAATAGATTTTAAATCAAATACTGTGACAAGAGATAAAAAGGTCATTATGTGATGATAAAAGGACCAATTCATCAAGAAAATATTATTGTAAATATATATGCACACAATGTTAGAGCTCCTAAATATTGAAAGCAAATGTTTACAGTAAAGAAGTGTAAAGTAAACAGCAAAACAATAATTGTAGGGGACTTCAGGGCCCCACTTTCAATAATGGATATATCATCAAGAAAGAAAATCAGTAAGGAAACAGTGAACTTAATGCCATAGACTGTGTGGACCTAACAGTTATGCACAGAATATTCCATCAAACAGCAACATAATACACATTCTTCTCAATCACATACAGAACATTCTCCAAGATAGATTATGTGTTAGAACACAAAAGAAGTCTTAATAAATTTAAGAATATTTAAATCATATCAAGTATCTTTTCTGACCACAATGGTATGAAACTAGAAATCAGTAATAGGATTAAAATGGAAAATTCAGAAATATGAGGAAACTAAATAGCACATTCCTGACCCACAAATTTATCAAAGAACAAATGGAAATCAAAAAAATCTTGAGACAAAAATATTGGATCAAAAACATAGAAAAATTATAGAATGAATCAAAAGCAGATCTAAGAGGAAATATAGGAGTGATGAACACTTAAAATATGAAAATTAAAAGAAAGATTTCAAATAAACAACCTGACTTTACAAGTTGAAGAACTAGAGAAGGAAGCTCAAAGTTACCAGAAGGAAGGAAATAAAAATCAAAGTAAAAATAAATGAAATACAGTCTAGGAAAATAATAGAAAAGATCAATAAAACCAATAGTTAGTTTTTGGAAAGATAATACCAACAAAATTTTTGCTAGGCAAAGTAAGAACAAAAGATAACATGTAATAGATGAAATTAGAAATGAAAAAGGAGACATTACAGCTGAAATAAAAGAAATATAATGTATTAGAACAGATAACTATAAAAAATTATTAACCAACAAACTGAATAACCTGGAGCAATGGAAAAATTCCTAGAAACATACAACCTATCAAGACTAAATAATGAAGAAAAATAAAATTTATATAGACCAAAAATCACTAAAGAGGTTGAATCAATAATCTAAAGCCGCCCAACAATGAAAGGCCCAGGACCCGATGGCTTCACTTATGAAGACTAACAACTATTTAAAGAAGACTTACAAGACTTCTTCTCAAACTCTCTTAAACAATTGAAGAAAATGGAACATTTCCAGACTCATTGTATAAAGCCAGTATTACTCTATACCAAAGCCAGACAAAGACATGACATGGAAAAAAGTCCTTACAGTCCAATAATCTAATGAATAAAGATAAAAAATGTACTCAGTGAAACACCAGAGAAACTAAATCAATAACACATTAAAATGATCATCCCACTATGATAAAGTGGGATGTATTCCTGGGATGCAAGTTTAATATATGCAAATCAATGTGACACACCACATTAATAGATTGAAGGATAAAAATGATATAATCATCTCAGAAAAGGCATTTGACAAAATTTGACATAGCTTCTTGATAAAAAATCTTAACAAAAATGGATAGAAGGACTGTACCTCAACATAATCAAGGCCATATATGACATGCCCACAGGTAATGCCATACTCAATGGTAAAAACTTGAAAACTTTTCTTCTAAGAACACTAATAAGACAAAGATGTCAACTCCCCTGACTTCTATTCATTGTGGTATTAGAAGTCCTAGGTACAGTAATTGGGCAAGAAAAATAAATACAATTATCAAAATTGAAAAGGAAGAAGTAAAATTATCTCTGCAGATGATGTAATCTTATAGATAAAACTCTAAGGACCCCACTAAAAAGCTTTAGAACTAATAAATTCAGAAAAATTATAGGATACAAAATCAACTGCAAAAATCAGTTGCTGTTTCTTTACAATAGCAACATATTATCCAAAAACAAAATGAAGAAAACAATGTTGTTGTTTTTTTTTTTTTTTTTTTTTTTTTTTTTTTTTACAATAGCATTGAAAGATAAATAAAATACAGTTTGAGTTTCCCTTATCTGAAATGCTTGGGCCCATAAATTTTTCAGATTTTGAATATTTTCAGATTTATAATATATTCACATTTACTTAATGAGATATCTTAGGATTGGGACCCATGTCTAAATACAATATTAATTTGTTTATATATACTTTATACACATAACCTGAAGGTAATTTTATACAATATTTTCTAAAATGTGGTACATGAAACAAAGTTTATATTCATTGTACCATAAAAAATCAAAGATTTCAGCATCTCAGCCACTCAAGTAAATAATCTGTAGTTCTTGGCATCACCAGCATTCCTAACTATGAATTTATATACTATCAATGAACAATCATTTTCTTATATGCACACATGTTATTTTATTACCCTTTTTGGATATACTTCCATGGAGGAATCTGAGTGTGCATGGAAAAGATATATCACACCTGAAGGAGGCTAGGAGGGTCTTTTATTCCTCTGACAATGTTGAATAAACCGTGTGTTGTGCACCTGTGTTTTGATTGTGAACCATCACATGAAATTAGATGTGAAAGTTTCCACTTTGGGTATTATATTGGCACTCAAAAAGTTTCAAGATTTTGGAGCATTTTGGATTTTGCATTTTTGGATTAGGGATGCTCAGCCTACACTTAGGAGTAAATTTAACCAAGGAGGTGAAAAATTTGTACACAAAAATAAGATATTGAAGAAAAAAATTGAAGAATACATAAATAAATGGGAATATATCCTGTGTTTATAAATTATAAGAATTAGTATTGTTATAATGTCCATAGTACTCAAAGTGATATATGAATTAAATTCAATACCTATTAAAATTCCAGTGAAATTTTTGACAGAAATTGGAAAAGCAACCCTAAAATTTTTTGAAACCACAGAAGACCCCAAATAGCCAAAGTAATCTTGAGCATGAAGAATAAAGGATGAGGCATCAAACTACTTGATTTCAAAATTTATTATAAAGATATCATAATGAAAATAGTATAGTGTTGGCATAAACACAGAAATATAGACCGATGAAACAAAATAGAGAACCCAAAAATAAATACATGAATGCATTTACAGTCAAATGATCTTAACAAGGTGCCAATAACACGGAATGGGGAAAGGACAGTTTCTTCAGTAAATAACACTGGTTACCTGGATATCCACATACTAAAGAATGAATTTGTAACCTTTTCTTAAACAATATATAAAAATCAACTTAAAATTGATTAAATATAAGGCAGAAGCCATAAAAATATGACAGGAATACATAGGAGAACATCTGCTTGGCACTGGTTTGGACAATAATTACTTTTGGATATGACTCCAATATCACAGGCAACAAAAATAATAATAGACAACTTGGACTGCATAAAAATCATTCTGCACAGCAAAATGAACAACAGAGTGAAGAGACAATCTATGGAACAGGAGGGCGTATTTGCACACCATACATCTCATGAGAAGTAAATATCCAAAAATATGTAAGAAAAAAATTCAATAGCAGTGAAATGAATAACTAGACTAAAAATAGACAAAGACATGAATAGAAATTTCCTAAAATAAGTCATACAAATGGCCAACCATTATATGAAAAAATGCTTAACATCATTATCAGGAAAATGCAAATAAAACAGCAATGACATATCAACTTGTACCTATTAAAATATTTATCATCAAAAAGACAAAGAACAAGTGTTGGTGAAGTTGTGGAGAAAAGGGGACCTTTGTATACATTTGGAGTGGAAGTACAATAGTATAGCTGCTATGGGAAAGAGTATGGCGGTTCCTCGAAAAAATCAAAAGTAGAACTACTTTTTTTTATCTAGTAATAACACTTCTGGGAATATTAAAAATAACGAAGTCGGTATCTCAAGGATATATCTGAACTCCCATATTCATTGCAGCATTATTCACAATAGCCAAAATATGAACAACACCTAAGTGTTCATAAATGGATGAATGGATAAAGAAAATGTGGTATACTTATATGTACAATGGAATATTATTCAGCTGTTAAAAAGAAGAAGAAAATGCTGCCATTTGCAAATAAGGATGAACCTAGAGGACATTATGCTAAATGAAATAAGCCAGAAATAGAAAGACAAATACAGTATAATGTCACTTATCATGTAATCTAAAATATTTTCAGTTATGAAAAATTATTAATTCTGGAGGTCTAATGTACAACATGGTGACTGTAATTAATAATACTATACTGAATACTTGAAATTTGATGAGAAAGTAGACCTTAAATATTACCACCAAAAAAATTAATGGTACATATATGTGGTGGTCAACAGAGTGATAAAGCAACCTACAAAATCAGGGAAAATAGCTGTAAACCATATTTCAGATAAAGGGAGAAAATATTTATAAACATGTAAAGGATAAAGGATTAATTTCCTACAATTCATTATACCAAAAAAAACTTTTTTCTCTTTCCATATTTTATGTATTTTTTGCCTTTTCAAAATTTTATTTCAAAATATTAAAGGGGTACATACAGATGTTTTTGTTACACAGATACCTTTTATTATGCTTAAGTCAGGGCTTTTAGTGTGCCCACTACCTGAATAGTGTTCATTGTACCCAATAGATAAGTTTTTACCCCTCACCACTTCCCCTTCTTGATTTCCAATGACATTTACATCTCTTTGTGCTTGTGTGTGCCCATTGATTAGCTCCCAATTATTAGAGAGTACATGTGGTACTTGTTTTTTTCATTCCTGAGATACTTCACTTAGGATAATTGATCTCCAATTTCATCCAATTGCTGCAAAAGACATTATCTCATTCCTTTTTGTGGCTGAGAAGTACTCCATGGTGCGTGTATATGCATGTGTGTGTGTGTGTGTGTGTGTGTGTACATACACACACACATACACACCCCACATTTTCTTAATCCACTCATGAATTGATGGGCACTTAGGTTGATTGCACATTTTTGCGACTGTGAATCGTACTGCAATGAACATTCGAGTGCAGGTGTGTTTTTGATAAAATGACTTATTTTCCTTTAGGTAAATATCCAGTAGTCGGATTGCTGGGTTGAATAGCAAGTCTACATTTATCTCTTTGAGGAATCTCTATAATGTTTTCCAAAGGGGTTGTACTAATTTGCAGTCCCACCAACAGTGTATAAGCGTTCCTTTCTGTCTGCATCCACATCAGCATTTATTGATTTTTGACTTTTTAAATAATGGCCATTCTGACAGGGATAAGATAGTATCTCATTGTGCTTTTAATTTGCATTTCCCTGATGATTAGTGATGTCAAGCATTTCTTCATATGTTTGTTGCCCAGTTGTCTATCTTCTTTCGAAAAGCTTCTGTTCATGTCTTCCTCCCACTTTTTAATGTGGTTGTTCTCTTCTTGCCGATTTGTTTGATCTTTCCCTAGACCCACATCTTAGGGATGTGATGAGCATTGTGAAGGGGAAGGGCATACCTCTAACCCTTCCTAGAGAGAGGTAAAGATATAAATGTAACCAAAATGTCAAAAAAATATTATTGGGTGTCTGACAGGTGGGAGGGGGCAGGAGGGGATGGGTGTATACTTACATAACGAGTGCGGTGTGCACCACCTGGAGATGGACACCCTTGAAGCTCTGACTTGAGGGGGAGGGGTGGCAAGGGCAATATATGTAACCTTAACAACATTTGTACTCCCATAATACGATGAAATTAAAAAATCTAAATTTTTTTTAGAAAAATAATAACCCAATTAAAAATGGGCTAAAGACTTCAATAGACATGTCTCTAAAGAAGACATACAAATGGCCAATAGGTATTATGAAATGATGCTTAGTGTCATTAATTATCAAAGAAATACAAATCTAAGCCAAATGACATATTAACTCGCACCTGTTATGATAGTTATTTTCAAAAACCAAAAATATTTATTTTAGTTAGCATAGTATCCTCCAGGTTCATGCATTAGGGCAGATTTCCATATTTTTCATGGCTGAATATCATTCCACTGTGTATATAAGTTTATATATATACACATATACATCACATTTTCTTTATTTATTCATCTGCAGACAGAAAGGTTTTTCTATATCTTAGCTATTGTGAATACTGCTGCAATGAACATGGGAATTCAGATATATCCTCCAGTTACTATTTCATTTTTCTTTGTTTCTACACCCAGAAGAGGGATTACTAGAACATGGAATAGTTGCATTTTTAATTTTTAAGGAAACCTCCATATTGTTTTTTTGTAATGGCTGTACCAATTTTCACTCTGGCCAACAGTGTACAAGGGTTACAATTTCTCTACATCTTTGCTGACACTTTTCTTTTATTTTTAATAGTAACCATCTTAAGAACTCTGAGATGATACATCAGTGTAATTTTGATTTGTACTTCCCTGATGAATAATGATATTGAAAAACTTTTCATGCAATTGTTGACAATTTGTATGTCTTCTTTTTAAAAAAAAATGCCTATTCAGGTCTTTGTCCATATTTTAATTGGGTTATTTGCAGTTTTTTTTTACAATTGAATTCTATGAGTTCCTTATATGTTTTGAATATCAATCTCTTATCTGATACAGGGATCAAAAATATTTTTTGCCAATCTGCAGGTTGCCTTTTCATTTTCGTTTAGTTTATTGTTTCCCTTGTTGTGCAGAAACTTTGTACTCTGATGTAGTCCCACTTGTTTTTAGTTTTGCTTGTGTTGCCGTGCTTTTGGTGTCTTATCCAAAAAGTCATTGCTAAGACCAATGTCAAGCAATATTTTACCTATGTTTTTTTCTAGGAGTATTATGCTAAGTGAAAGATATCAGACTCAGAAAGGAAAATACTACATGATCTCACTTATATGTGGAATCTAAAAACGGTGAATTCATAGAAGCAGATAGCAGAATGGTGGTTAACAAAGATATGGGGATAGGGGAAATAAATAAATAATGATCAGAGATCACAAAATTTCGGGTTTGTAGGATGAATAATTTCTAAAGTTTGAATGTACAGCATGATGACGACGGTTAGTAACACTGTATTGTATACTTGGAATTTGCTAAGACAGCAGATCTTAAGTGTTCTCACCACAAAAAAGGTGACTATGTAAAGAGATGGATATGTTAATTAGCTTGACTGTAGTAATTAGTTTACTATGTTTATATAGAGCAAAACATCATATTGCACACCTTACATATATATACTTTTATGAAAAATTAAAACTGAAAACAAAACCATTAAAAAATAAAAAAAAAAAACACAAAAGTCAAGTGTGGAGAAATTGGAAAACTCATACATTGTTGGTGTGAATGCACAGTAGTGAAGCCATTATGGAATACAATATGGAGATTCCTAAAAATAATTCCAAGTAAAATTACCATATGATCTTACATTAATATCTCTGTATATTTATCCAAAAAGATTCTATTCTGTAGCTCTAAGAAATATTAGCACTCTTACATTTATTGCAGCACTAATCACAATAGCCATGATTTGAAAACAACCTAAATGTCCATCGACAGATGGATGGATAGAGGAAATGCAGTATATACATACAATGGAATATTATTCAGCCTTATACAAGAAGGAAATCCTGCAATATACAACAACACAGATGAATTCATTATGCCACAAGAGTCCATTATGCTCATTGAAATAAGCCAGTCACAGAAGGATGCATATTGCATGTTAAAATTATATAAGATCTTTAAAATATTCAAACTCATAGAATCAGAAAGTAGAATGATGGATGCCAGGACCTGGGGACATTGAAAAATGGGAAGTTCCTAATCAATGGACATAAAATTTAAATTATATAAAATGAATAAGTCCTAAGGATCTATGGTACAGCATTGTTCCTATATTTAACAATGGTATATTGTATGATTAAAGTTTGTTAAAAGGGTTGATCACATTATATTTATTTTTACCATAGTAAAATACATGCAATAAAAATAAAATAATAACTCATAATTGAGAATATTATAGAGGCTTTATTATTCACTTAAAGTTCAATTTGAACATATATATCAGATTAGTAATGAAGAACACAGAATCTTGCAATAGCCCAGGGCACTTAGATTTCTAGAAAATTAAGTGAGGATATGGGAGACAGATATGGATATATAGATATGCACAAACACACATATACATACATACATATATATTTAGATACTTAATAATATGTTAATGCCAAAACAGACTAAAACTCTCAGATATGGGATGGTATCTTTTCTTCACCTTTTCACCTAATTATGCACTCTCTGGCTCTAAAATTTTGAGTATGCACAAACATTTATCTTACAGATAGATGGCTTTTGATTGCATACTGAAAACTTAGATTATGTATATTGTGAGCACTCCAAAGATGAAATTTAATTTCAAAGTTTTGTTAATATTTTTACATACTATTTGATTCAGAATTTTGTTAATTTGCCATAATTTGAGAGGTAGAACTAAGATTAATAAGTAAGCATCTATGATAGTAAAAATAGCTAACTTTCTTGGATGTTTGCCAGTTTCAAGTCACTGGGCTTAGCATTTGTGAGTATATTAGCTTGCTGAATTGTCACAACACTAGGAAGTAATTCTATTATCATCCCTACTTTGCACATGAGGAGCTGAATTCACTGAGAGTAAACAACCTCACCAGCATGTAAGTGGGAGGTAATATTTGAAAGTGCTTTTGTATGATTTCAGAATCAAAATACTTAAGAAATATGCCACATGAGTTCTGCTCAATACGGTGGAATTGTTTGGTAGTCAAGGGGGTTCAAAGAAGTCCAAAGAGAGGTTATGATCTCTCATATTTGAAATGTTACAGCTGAAGCTTGATGACCACTTGACAGAAATATAATGAATATTAGAGCACAGTACAAGTGAAACTCTCTCCAAGTTGTGAGATTCTCTTGTTCTAGATATGAAATAAGGTGAGGACAGGGCAAAAGATGGAAAGACTATTTATTGAATATTTTCCTGTGTGAACTTATTTTTTGGCCTAATGTTGGGAATTCCCAGAATCTATATTTAAATGGAAGAATGGAGGTCTCTTCCAGAGCAGATTATAATATTATTGGGTGATATCCGTCATTTTGTTTTATCTGAGCCATCATTACCTTTCATTAATGCAAACAATCAAAAGTGAGTAAATAAACAGTGCTAGAAAGAGTTGTTCAAGAACAATAAAACAGATTCATGTGAGTTTACATCTATTTATTACACACATATGCTAGATGTGATAACTTTTAAATACATAGAATATAAGACTTATTTGGAAAAACTAGTTTTTATTTGAAATTTACAAAATATGTGTGTTTTTTTACTAGGAAAAACAATTATATCCCTTGGATAATCCAACTCCAATAACCACCTCTATGTATTACTGCTGCTTTACATGGCAGTCACTTCATTAAAAGCATTAATTGGCCATAATGAACTAACAACCTGGCAGTTAATTGTTTCTAATGATTGGTTTCTTGGAGATAATAACCTAAATGTATTTTAAAAGTTGTGTTCTTCCAAATATGGGTTCTTTTCCCTTGATTTGTTAAAATAAATACAAGAAAAAAAATCCTACCACATATTCCTGTCATAAAATAGATAGTATATACTATTTTTAATTTTACTCATGCATTGAGTGGATTACCATTCTCTCTATATGATATAAATTTCTCTTTGCAGACATGCAATATAGTTATAGTTGGTTGCATCTGCTAACACAATATTAAACTAAGAACAATCATTATAATGCAATCATTTATTACTATATGTTTTATCAGGACTTAGATAAGGAAATGATGATTTATTTGAATTCCTTTTGAAAGCAGTGACCTTATTAAGTTCAATTCATAGGCTTATTTACATAAAATAGCCACTCATTGTGAGAGAAAAAACAAAATCCTTGTTATAACAGAACATTGTTATGTGTACCAAAGTAGTGGTACTTTGGGCTCCATAGAGTGGCCAAAGCTCATTGACTCTCAAACAAAATCATATCTGGATGACAAATACATTATTTTTTTTCAACGACAAAAATAGAAAAATTCTAAATTGCCTGCCTAGGTGTTACAAGCAATAAGGGAATGTACATTATATTTTTTAAAGAAGAATACAAATTCCACTTGCAAAAGGCAGAAATGTTAACATTCTTCACTTTTTTTACTTGCATAGGTGATATTGTTACTGTTATTTGAAATTCAGAACTTACAAAATAATATAAAAAGTGAACATTTATTCTGGGCTTTGTTTGGAAATATTTTATTACTATTTCAATCTTGCTACTTATTATTAATCTTCTAAGGATTACTATTTATTCCTGATTCAAGCCTGGGAGGTTGTATCTTTCCAAAATGTATCTATTTTCTCTATTTAGTTTGTGTGCATAGAGATTTTTACACTCTCAGATAATATTTTGCATTTCTGTGGTATCAATTGTAATGTCTCCTTTTTCATTTCTTATTGAGCATATTTGAATACTTTCTCTTCTATTCCTAGTTAATCTAGCTAGTGGTTTATTTATTTTATTTATCTTTTCAAAGAATCAACATTTTTGTTTCATTGATTCTCTGTATTATTTGTTTGATTGTTTGGTTTGGTTTTCATTTCATTTAGTTCTGCTGTGAATTCTACTGGTTTTAGTTTTGGTTTGTCCTTCTTTTTATAGTTCCTTGGGGAGTGACATTGGATTGTTAATTTGTGATCTTTATCTCTTTTTTATGTAGGCATTTAGCACTATGAACCCCTCTCTTTTTCTATATTCGGGAGATTTTGGTAACTTGTGCTATTTTTGCCATTCAATTTGAAAATTTTTGTGACTTTCATCTTGATTTCTTCATAGACCCAAAGATAATTCAGAAGCAGTTTGCTTAATTTACATGTATTTGTGTAGTTTTAAAGGTTCCTTTTGGAATTGATATCTAGTCTTATTTCACTAGAATAAAAGTCTGAGAAGAAACATGGCATGATCTTGATTTTTATCAATTCTCTGAGACTTGTTTTGTGGCCTAACATATGATAAATCTTGAATAATGTTCCATGTGCTGAAGAAAAGAAGGTATATTCTATAGTTTGTGGGTAGAATGTTCTGTAAATGTCTTTTAGGTCCATTTGTTCTAGAGTCAGTTTAAGTTCAGTGTTTCTTGCTCATTTTCTGCATTGATGATCTGTCAAGTTCTGTCAGTGAAGTACTGAACTCCTTGGCTATTATGATGTTGCTATTTTTTCTTTACTCAGAACTAGTAGACTTTGTTTTATGAATCTGGGAGCTCCTGTGTCAGGTGCATATATATTTAGAAATGTTATAGTATGTTGTTGAACCAATCCTCTTGTTATTATATAATGACCATCTTTGTCTTTTTTACTATTGTTGATTTAAAGACTATTTTATCTAATATGAGAATACTTTTGCTTGCATTTGGTTTTTATTTGCATAGAATACTTTTTCTGCCCCTTTACTTTGTGTCTATGAGAATCTTTATGAGTTTAATAGGTTTCCTAGAAACAGCATATATTTGGGTTTTTAAATATATCTTTTAAGTGGGACATTTAGAACATTTACAGTCAATGTCAATATTGATATGTGAGATATTGTATGAGTTTTCATGTTTATTGCTACCTAGTTACTTTGTTTTCTCCCTTATGTTACTATTTGGTAAGAGTTGTGAGTTCCTACTTTTGGTTGTTTTTATAATGGAGGCTATTGATTGCTTTGTTTGACATATAGACCACCTTTAAAGATTTCTTGTAGGGCAGGTAAAGTGGTGACAAATTCCCTTAGTGTTTGCTTGTTTGGAAAAGACTTTATTTCTCCTCTATTTATGAAGCTTAGTTTTGCAGGATACAAAATTCTTGGATAACAGTTTCTTAAAACACACACACAGGAGAAAGATAGGATTTCATTCCCTTCTGGTTTATAAGGTTTCCTCTGAGAATTCTGTTGTTAGTCTGATGGATCTGATGGATTTTCTTTTATAAGTTACTTGATGCTTTCATCTACCAGCTTATAGAATTTTTTTCTACCATTTTGACTCTGATCAGTCTGATGAGTATGTGCCTTGGAGACATCTTCTGAATTCCATCAGACTTAAAAAAATAACTGACACCTATCCTACTCAAATTGTTGCCTAACATCTAGAAAAAGGGAGTTCTCTTTAACTTATTCTACAAAGGCAATATCACTCTGATATTAAATCCAAGCAAGGACACAACAAAAGAAAAAAGAAAAACCACACAGCAATATCCCTCATGAATGTAGGTGCAAACATCATCAACAAAATACTAGCAAACTGAATTCAACAGCATATCAAAGAGATAATTCACCATGATCTAGTGAATTTCACCCAGGGAAGCAAGGCTGGTTCAACATATGAAAATCAATAAATGTATTCACCACCTAAACAGAATTAAGAAACAAAAGCCATGTAATCATCTCAATAGATACAGAAAAATAATTCAATAAATCTAGCAACTTTTCATGATAAAAATCATCATCAAATGAGGCATAGAAGAAACACACCTCAAAATTATAGAAGCCATGTATGACAAGCCCACAGCCAACATCATACCAAATGGGGAAAAGTTGAAAGCATTTCCCTTAAGAACTGGAACAAGACAAGGGTGCTCACTGTCACCATTTCTATTTAACATAGTACTGGAAATCTTAGAGCAATTAGGCAAGAAAAAGAAATAGATGACATCCAAATTGGAAAAGAGGAGGTCAAATAGGGTTTCATCAGTGTTTTCTAATTCTCTAGTCTGTTCCATTAATCTATGTGTCTACTTTTATACCAATACAATGCTGGTTTGGTTACTACAGCCTTATAGTACAATTTGAGGACAGGTATAGTGATGCCTATATATTTGTTGCTCTTGTTTAGGATTCTTTGATTCTTCAGACACTTTTTTGATTTCATATGAAATTTAAAATTATATTTTTCTAATTCTGAGAAAAATACCACACACCTATAACTGACTTGTTTTTGACAAAGCAGATGAAAAATACATGGGGAAAAATGCTGTATTCCATAAATAGTGCTGGGAAAATTGGAGAACTGTATGCAAAATGAAACTGGATCCCTACCTCTCACCATATAAAAAATTAACTCAAGATGGATTAAAGACTTAAATGTAAGACCTTAAACAATAAAAATTCTACAAGGAAATATCAGAAAAACTCTTATAGACATTGGCCTAGGCAAAGAATTTACAAATAAGATCCCAAAAGCGATTACAGCAACAACAAAGATAAACAAATGGGACTTAAACTAAAACTTTCTATACAGCAATATAAATAATAAACAGAATAAATAAAGAACCTATAGAATGGGAGAAAAGCTTTGCAAAATACACACATGACAAAGGATTAATATCCAGAATCTAGAAGGAACTCAAATAAATCAACAAGTTAAAAACCAAAATAGCCCCATCAAAAAGTGGGCAAAAGATATGAACAGATTTTTCCAAAAGAAGATATACCAATGGCCAACGAACATATGAAAAAATGTTCAACATCACTAATCACCAGGAAAATGCAAATTAAAACCCCAATTATATACCACTTAACCCCTGTCAGAATGCTATTATTGAAAAGTCAAAAAACAATAGATGCTGGCGTAGATGTGGTGAAAAAAGAATTCTTATACACTGTTGGTGGGAATGAATATTAGTATATTCTCCATGGAGAATAGTATGGAGATTCCTTAAGGAACTAAAAGTTCCTTTATCTTATTTATACCACCAAATCCAGCAAACCCACTACTGGACATCTCTTTAAAGTAAAAGAGCACAAGACATTCTATTATAAAGATATCTGCACCCGAATGTTTACAGTAGCACAATTCACTATTGCACGGTCATGGAAGCAATCCAAGAGCCCATCAATTCATGAGTGGATAATTAAAATGTGGTATATCCTCACAATGGAATATTACTCAATCCTAAGAAATGACGGTGAGCTAACACCGTTTATGCTATCCTGGATTAAGCTTAAGCCCGTTATCCAAAGTGAGGCGACACAAGACATGGAAAATGGGCCCTACATCTACTCGCCATCAAATTGGTACTGACTGATTAAAACTATGGTTTTCAAATGGTGGCAATGCTCACCAGGGATTTGGGAGGGGGGGATCCAATCTTAGGGAGGTGGTGAGTATTTTGGAAGGGAAGGGCATAACTCTATCCCTTCTTAGCGAGAGGCAAAGATATACAATGTAACCAAAATGTCAAAAAAAAAAAAAATCAAAACTAAACTTTTTATCGGGTGGTGGGCAGGCTGTAGGGGGGAGGAGGAAAGGGGTGTATGCTTCCATAACGTGTGTGACGCACACCATGGGGGGATTGGACACATCGGGGGGAGGGAGGGGGGCAGGGGCAATATTTGTAACCCTAACAATATTTGTACCTCCATAATATGATGAAATAATAAAAAAAAGAATGCTATGTATAGCCAAAAGACTGAAAGAAATGACAAAAAAAGAGGTTACTATTTCAAAAAGACATTTGACCTGAATGTTTATTGCAGCACAATTTACAAATGAAAAGCTATGGAATAAACCTAACTGTCCATCAACTGTAGAATGAATAACAAAAATGTGATACACATATATGCATATATACATACCCTGGAGTACTATTCAACCATACAATAGAAATGAAATAATGTGTTTTACAGCAACTCGGATGAAACTGGAGACCATTAGCCTGAGTTTCCATAAAATGGAAACATTTTCCATAAATGGAAAAATAAATGCCAAATGTTGTCACTTATAAGTGGGAAAGATGAGTGTATATTGTCACACAAAATGGAATAATGGATATCTGAAACTAAGAAGGGGGAAGTTGAGAGCGGGGTGAGGAATCAAAGACTACTTATCAGTTACAATGTATACTATTCAATGGGTACAGGGTACACTAAAATCCCTGATTTAGCACTTTGAAATTCATCCATGTATAAAAAAAAAACACTTTACCCTTTCAAAATTAAGAAAGTAAACATTTAACAATCTACTACTATAGATAAAATGAGTTTAAATCCTAAAAATATTTATGACTATTAGAGAAGTAATTTTTGTGGCAGACACTTTATTAGATGATGAACACATTCACATATATATAGATTATAATAAAGGAAATAATATTGTGAACACGTTATTGTATACACATTATCGTGCATTATTGTCCATAATATTTTTGACTCATTATTCTAATCTAAAGTTCAAGTACAAAATATTTTAGTACTTTTTATTTTTAAATACAAGAACTTGTGAAAAAACAAAGTTGCTGTTCAATGGGCATAAAGTTTCAGTTATGCAAGATGAGTAAGTTTTATAGATCTGCTATAAAACATTGTGCCTATATTTAAAGTTACTGTGTATGCACTTAAAAATTTGTTAAGATGGTAGAATTCATGTTAAGTGCTCTCACCATAATAAAAATATATTGTATGTATAGAATATAGATATATGCATATAACACTTTTATAGGGATTATATTTTACAAAACACATGAATGCCTTGATTTGTTAGCACCAAAAATTTAGTCTGATTTTATTTATTTGTATATCATAGCAAAATTTTAGTAAAACCTTGAACATATCTTGACTATTCTAGTTCCAAAAGCAGGGCCTTAATTTTTTCCTAATGTGTTACAGTTAGTATTTTTATAACACATGACTTATGTGATAAAACAAACATTTTTCTCTTTGTCCACTTAACACTAAAGAAATTAATAACATTTTTACTCTTTTTTAAATCCGTTTTCCAGCTTTATTTAAGTCCAATTAGTATTAAAAAAAACTTCACTAATAATGTATACCATTTGGTGAGTTTGAGCCCATATATGCATTCATGCTACTATCGCCATAAATCAGGAAAGAAACATTTCGATCACTTTAAATGTTTTCTTGTGTCCCTTCATTTTTTTCTTTGCTTGTTTTTGTGGTAAGAGCATTTAGTATGAGATTTACACTCATAATAAAGGTTTGAGTACATACCATGGTATGTACATGAAGTACAAACCATGCATGGTTTAAGTACACAATATCTATTACCAATATCTTTTATCAATATCTATTATTAACTATAGATGTACAGAAAACCTTTGAAAGTTACTCATCTTATATAATTATAACTTTATACATATTGAAAAGCAACTCCTTGTGTCCTCCTGACATTCCCTGGTAGCAACCATTCTACCATCCACTTCAATACCTTTTACTATTTTAGATGCCTCATAGAAGAAGAATGATGCAGTGTTTGTCTCTCTGTGACAGACATTTCACTTCCATATAATGTCTTCCATATCCATCTGTGATGTCACAAATTACCATTTCTTCTTTTTAAGGCTAAGTAATATTCCATTGTATGGATATACCAAATTTCTTTATTCATTCATTTGTTGGTGGACCTTTGTGTTACTGTTCTTATCTTAGCTATTGTGAATAATGCTGCAATGAACATGAGAGTATAGCTGTCTCTTTGACATACTAATTTTAATTATTCTGGATAAATGCTCAAAAGTGGGATTGCTTGAGTGTATGTTAGTTCCATTTTTAACTTTTTGAGGAACATCAATGCTGCTTTCCATAATGGCAGTACCAATATACATTCCCAACAATGTATAAGAGTTCCAATTTCTCCACAACCTCACCAATACTTATCATATTTTAAAAATAATGGGCATCATATAACAAGTGTGAGGTGTTATCTCATTGCGGTTTTGATTTGTATTTCCCTGATGATTAGTGATATTGAGCATCTTTTCATATACCTATTAGACTACAGATTCAATGCAATCCCTATTAAAATCCCAAAGACAGTTTTTACAGAAATAGAAAAAAAATCCTAAAGTTTATATGGAACCACAGAAGAAACCAAATAGTCAAAGCTATTTTGAGCAAGATGAACCAATGTGGAAGTGTCATACTTCCTTATTTCAATATATCTTTCAAAGCTACAGTAAACAAAATTGTATAATACTAGCTCAAACATGTCCTATATACCAATGAAACAAAATAGACAAAGCAGAAATAACCCCACATAAATACCATCAACTGATCTTCAACCAGGATGCCAAGAATACACAATGAAAAAATAAGTCTTTTCCCTAAATAATGTTGGAGAAACTGGATATCCACATAACAAAGAATGAAATTGGGCTGTCAATGGTATTGTCTTAGTAAATTACTTAATTAATTAATGATAGGACAAATACATGTGTCAAAATTAATGTTCAGATCAAAACAAATATCTAGACAAAGCAAAGAAAGAAGAAATACATTACTTCATTGAATTAAACAGCTTTTGGACTTATGTAGAAAAATTAATGGCAGATTGTAATGTATAATTTTAAATTTTATATGTGTATATTTCTCAGAAGGCACTCAGGATCAGTCAATATTCACACAAAATTATGCCTGTAACTAAAATATAAAATTTTACTTACATAAGACTAGTTATTTTACTATATCTTTTAAAGAGAATTCATAAATTGGATAATTGTCCTCCTTTGGTATAGGTAAAAATTAGTCCTTGTTAAATATTTATTCATAGTATTTACAATTGATTGACCCTTAAATTCTATAAGCAGAAGGCATTTATGAAATATATAATTTTTACTACCATAGGTAGTAATATGGTACCTGGAAATTATTAAAGATCCTGAAGATAATAATTAATACTTACTAACCTAACAAAATTTTGGGCAGAGCATAATCATGTCAATATTAATATTAACCATAAATATATTAATGATTTTAACGCTTATTTATATTGAATAATTGCAAATATACTAGCTCTTCTAATCACAAATCACTAATAATTACTAATCACAAATTGAGAACACAGAAATATTATGATTTCTGAGTTCCCCAGTGAGCCATTAGAATATTTACCTAGAAACTAAACACTATGATTATGGAAGTCACTCAAAATGTAACCACAAGTAACAAAGTTTTAAGAAAAATGTCAAACATATAATGGCATATATACATTTTAAGTTACCAAAAAGTAATATAAAGACTACATAATTTCCATTTAAATAAATGCAGGTTGAAAATGTCCTCCTCTAAACTAAATTTAAAAAATAAAGTGAAGGCTTGCATGTAATTATGTATATAAATCTAGTTAAATATGATAAATAAGAGAGGGAAAACTAAGACAAAACTAAAATCAAATGAAGAACTATCTAATAAATTGCTCGTTCTCTACAAATTAAATAAATTAAGTATGGTAAAACAAAGAAATTAAATAATGCCTTCCTAATTCAAATTCCAATAAGTAAAAGAAATGGAAAATCATATATTATTAAATATATACAGTAGAAAAAGGCAGAAATACCAATTTTTTTTGTACAAAAAACAACTGTCACTAAAGAAACACAATGCTGAATGAAATATGTACAAAGTGTCTAGGAAGCTAACGCAATATAATAACTTTGGGATATCTTTAAGTTTCCTGTGCCGCTTTCACCTACCATACAGAACAAAACATATGGCAATAGTGTTCCTAAATAAACAAAGCAGCTATTTCTAAAATTGTAAAACAGCTAATCTTTACTAAATTGGGACAGGAGTTCATAGATAGGCAACAGCTGCAGTTTTACCAGCTGCATCTTAATGTTACACACTTCTGCTCAAAAAGATAGAAGTGGAGACTGCCTCCTTTTATTATATTAATATTACGTCTTCTTTCCTTTTGAAAAAATATCCTGAAGGTCATTAGCAATGAATTTTACCAAGAACTTTTTCATTCAGAGAAAGGTAGATGATAGACACTAAATTCTGAAAGTCAGCACTAGGATTTTAACACAGAAAATTATGAGTTAGAAGAATTAAAGAGGAGGCAGAAAGGACTTCCTACCTGGTACAATTTGGTACTTCCTTTCACAGCCTGGAATCCTAGCCGTTGGCTCTTCAGCTTAATTACTGAAATAACTTTTTTAAAATATAATAACAAGTGGGAAAACATAAGAAAAAGGTTCTGTTGGTTGTTGCCTTCTTAGAAAAGGGTTACCCTCCCACATTCTTTCTCTTTCTTTGTTCCTATTTATTTTCTCTCCCTCCCAGAAGAGTAGTTTAGAGGAAGAGTAACAGAGTGTTTATCCTGGCTCACAGGATGCATGTTTATGTGATAACTGCTTGCTCCCTGCAGTACAGCTGGCATGATGTGATGTGCATACTAAAACAGATTGCACTAGACACATCTTAGCCCAGCCAGTTTTGCATTCTCCACCTTTTCTATCACAGAATGGACTTGCTTTGTAGGAAGCTGGAGTACTGTAATGACACAAAGAAACAACTCAGGGCTTTGGTAACTGTGTTTGTGAGGAAAGAGTTCCTAGGAAGTGTTTACATCCAATGAAAGCATCCATGTCCTTTTGTTTTCAACCTAGATGTCCATGTCACAGAAACGCAGCACTCTCCTAAGTATCTCTCAAACATGGCAATAATTTTTGCACATAAAAGATTACTGACTTTTGATTGCTATTTCTGTATGCTGAATTTTTTAATCAATTTTTTCACTTTTTCAATAATCAACTCTTATAGAAAGTCTACTCCCTTAAGCCTCATACATAGACAATACTTAAAGCAGCACTAATGGGGAAAATACATTTTGTTGCTTTGTTTGGACAAATCTTGATGAAAATTTAGTAAGGACAGAATCCTCAACACCAGCATGTAAATAGAGAAAAGCCTCTAAATTTGTTTCAATATTTATGTATGAATTTTTAAAAAATAATGAATATAGCAATCCTAGTTTATGAAACATCTTATCTGGCATCCATCAAACTTAGAGAAGTAAAATAAAAGTAATTAATACTGGTGTTTAAAATGCATATGATTTGGAGGACAGCAAATGCCATAATCCTGACATTTTAGAAAGGATTCAGTATGGTTAGTATATCAAACTCAAAACAAACAGAGTTATCAAAAATAGCAAGTACAGATAATTTATTTCCATAGCTTGTACATACAGATGATGCACAGAATAATTTAGAATATATATTACAGTTGCTTGTATTTAATTATTCCAACAGCTCTTTTTTTTATTTCAGCATATTATGGGGGTACAAATGTTAAGGTTACCTATATTGCCCATACTCCCCTCCCCCCTCAAGTCAGAGCTTTAAGTGTGACCTCTCACTCATTATGTATGAATATACCCATCCCCTCCTCCCATCTCCCACCTGCCCAACACCCAATAAATGTTATTCCTATATGTCTACTTAGGTGTTAATCCATTAATATCAATTTACTGGTGAGTACATGTGGTGCTTGTTTTTCCATTCTTGGGATACTTCACTTGGTAGAATGGGTTCCAGCTGTATCCAGGAAAATACAAGAGGTGCTATATCACCATTGTTTCTTATAGCTGAATAGTACTCCACGGTATACATATACCATATTTTATGAATCCACTCATGTATTGATGGGCACTTGGGTTGTTTCCACAACTTTGCAATTGTGAATTGTGCTGCTATAAACATTCGAGTGCAGGTGTCTTTTTAATTGAGTGTCATTTGTTCTTTTCACCTCTCACGAAAATCAACTCATTCTGAGTAACAGACTTAAACCTAAGGTGTGAAACTATTAGAATTCTAGAGGAAAACATTGGAAATACTCTTCTAGACATTGGCCTAGGCAAAGAATTTATGAAGACCCCAAAGGCAATCACAGCAACAACAAAAATAAATAAATGGGACCTGATCAAACTAAAAAGCTTCTGTACAGCCAAAGAAACAGTCACGAGAGCAAGCAGACAACCTACAGAATGGGAGAAAAATTCCACATGCTACACATTAGATAAGGGGCTGATAACTGGAATCTGTTTAGAACTCAGGAAAATCAGCAAGAAAAAATCAAACAACCCTATCAAAAAGTGGGCAAAGGACATGAACAGAAACTTTTCTAAAGAAGACAGAATAATGGCCAACAAATATATAAAAACATGGTCAACATCTCTAATCATCAGGGAAATGCAAATCAAAACTGCAATGAGATATCACCTACCTCTAGTGAGAATAGCCTTTATCAAAAAGTCCCCAAACAATAAATGCTGGCGTGGATTCGGGGAGATAGGAACACTCCTACACTGCTGGTGGGACTGCAAACTAGTTCAACCTCTGTGGAAAGCAACATGGAAATACCTTAAAGCTATACAAGTTTATCTACGATTTGATCCAGCTCTTTGTAATATTATTTTTTTTTACCATTATTCAAGGATTATTGCTTGAAGTTCCATTATATTCAGTATTGGGAGTCTAAAAGCTGGGAATGCTGATATCTCCAGAGATCAATGAAATTCGTTAGTGAAGCTACCCAGAAAATATATAATTACACCAGAATCCCCTTTTGGTTTTTATATTATCTATACCATCATTAAACACCTGGTAATTGATACTTTATTCATCACCAGCTACACAACTTAATTTCATTAACTCAAAGATTTTAATACCCAGGCCCCATCATCCATTTTCCCTCCATCCAATGTAAAGTATTATGTGGCATATACATAATAACGTCATTATATATTCATTCTCTAGACTTTAAAAATATTAATATATTTTAATGTTTTTACAGTTTTATAATGGACTAACTTACCAACTCTGACACATCATCAGACAGGAAGAAAGTAACTAGGCATCAGACCAATTTAAAAAATCAACCAATTTAAAAAATCTTATCAGAGAATTAGTTTCTACCTAAGAATATGAAATTCTACATATTTCCTGGGCCTTAGTACAATACCCTTCTTCATAAAGCTCATGTAACCAGTTGATCATTTATACATGTTAAAAATGAAGTTCTAACCTCTGCATCAATCTTTCCCTGAAAAAAGAAAATGATGTTCATCTTTCAGTGGCTACAGGCTTTACTTCTTTTTGTTTTTGTTTTATGTTTTGTTTTTAATATTAGAATTACTTCACCAGTGTTTAAACATATTTTGCCATAAATAATCAGGAGGTAGCAGAAGTGACTTTTGAATTTTGTGCTGCTTTTCACCTTTAGAGCATATATTAACTGAATTTTTGAAAAAGGCTGCAGCGGAATTGTATATTTTTCTTGATAATAATTATATAAGATAGCTAGGCCAGTGGAATCAATATTTGCACAAACTGACTTATAAGAAGGTAAAAGTCCTTCTTAATGACCCTATAAACACTACTTTACTTAAAGATATGTCTCTTTTTGGAGTTTTTAAGACAGGGAAATATTTAAATCTGGGTTATTTCTGAGAGATTTTAAAAGCCACTTAATGTGGAAAAAATACTTGAATTAGAAAAAGCTTTAAAAAATTTTGTGTTATGCCAAACTATCATCAGTAGTTAGTAAAAAGGCTAACATTAAATAAATAAATAAAAAGAAACAGTCTGTTGCAGTTATTCATGCAACTGTTATTCTTTTGATCCTATGACAGATGTATGTTTTGAGTGAAATTGAAGTAACATCTGGCTGCCAAAAACATATCTTACAGACAATTGTGCCAAATATATTATATATTAACATTGAAAATGTCTGATATTTTCTGTGCAAACATTCTCCTTGTGCTTTAACTCAGAGCCATGACTAAATTTTATATTTCTTTAAAGTTAAGTAACGATAGCAGAATTAGGGTTCTATGGGCCCACTGATAAAAACCCTAGTACTCTTACAACAGATCAGGGGAAAATATCCATTAATAACAACAAATATAGAAATTTAAATTAGAAGTGAAGTGCGGCCAGGCGGTGGCTCTCACCTGTAATCCTAGCACTCTAGGAGGCCGAGGCAGGAGAATCACTTGAGTTCAGGAGTTCAAGACCAGTCTGATCAAGAGCGAGACCTCATCTCTACTAAAAATAGAAAAAAATATCTGGTCATGGTGGTGCACACCTGTAGTCTCAGCTACTTGGGAGGCTGAGGGAGGAGGACTGCTTGAACCCAGGAGTTTGAGGTTGCTATGAGCTAGGCTGATGCCATGGCACTCTAGTCTAGGCAAGAGAGCCAGACTCTGTCTCCAATAAATAAATAAATAAATAAATAAGAATAAATTATTTAAAAAGTAAAAAAAAAATAAAAAGAACAAAACAAAGAATTGAAGTGACTACTGTCATTTTATAACAAGTTTTGTAATTCAAAGAAGACAGAAGAAATTTGTCCATTACAGCGAATAAAAGATATATGAAATATAGAAATATATAATTCACAAAATTGAAAGATTCTGTCGTTATATTTTAATAAGAATAAATGAAAATGTATTTAAAGTTTTCACTTTACTTAGGATTTACACTTCACAAATTTCCCGAAAGGTTTGAGGATGCTCTATCATAATGTGTTATTGAATTAGCAACGATAAAAACATAACTGGAATCCTGTAAAAGAGGATATTTAAGGAAGAAGAAAAAATAATAAAATGTGTAGGTTTATTTTGTTTTTGTTTTTCTGACAAAGGAAATAATAAATGTTAATGGAGAGACAATTATATCTGATAACTGAATTTAAGAAGGAATTTATCGTGTGGATTATTGTACAAGGGATATTCTTTTACACTGTGAGCAATACAAATCTCAAACTAGAAATTTACCAAAATACCCAAATAAAAAAAGTGTTTCATTTATAGTACTTACATTATACATTAAAAATATTTTACAATTTTATACATAGCATGTAAACTTTCCTTCACTTATACAGAAATGTCTGGAAACCCTTCATTCTCAAAATGTTTGGGGATCTTGATTTAACATACTTACCATCAATCAGCAGTTTTGCTTTAAGGTCAGGGTTTCCTAACTTCAGCAGTATTGACATATTTGGCCAGACAATTTTTTTGTGTGGGGGAACATTTTTATGCATTGTAATATGTTTAGCAGCATCTCTAGATTCTACAAACTAGATGTCAAGAGCACCTTTCCAGTTGTGACAATCAAAAATACCTCCAGACGTTGGCAATTTTTCCTTCTAGGACAAACTTGTACCCAATTGAAAACCACTGGTTTATATACTTAAGTATGTGATAGTCCTAGAAGCAAATAAAAAAGTAGACAAATAACTAACAAAAATTCTTCTGTTTATTTTTATTGTCTGACCCATACCACGAAATACATTCCAAACTAAAAGGTATCAGTAAATTGTATATTTGTATAAAATATACTAACTCTAGCAATTGTTAATATATTACTATCTTCTTTGCTAGTCTAGTTGTTAGGTAGACAGCTATGGACCTCTGGCCCCTCTTGGGGACAAAGTAGGCAATGACCATATCTGGGGGAGGAGGGAACACTCTATGAATATGCCAATCAGAACTTAGCGTGCCAACTGCAAAAGAGGACAGAGGACACTCTAGCCCACGAGCCAAGCAGCATAGTTACAATAGAGTCTGGAAAGTGACCTAAGGCTTTCACAGAGGCTGATGGGAGATCATTCATAGTTTAAGACTCAGGTCATATAATTTCCAACTGCCCTTCCAAGTGGTTTTAAAATGATGTCTGAACCATGGGGGGGGGGGTCTCATTCTGGACACTATAGAATGAGACTCATACCAAAACCAGGGTCTCTTTTGCTATGAAAAAGTGTCCAGTCATCATCTGTGGTATGTATATATATATATATATATATATATATATATTGCTCTGTAAACCTATATCTTGCTCTTGCTCTATAGTCCTATCTTGCTTCCCCTCAATAAATTTCACCTTGTGCTTGCCTCACTTTGGTGTGTCAGGTCATTCTTTGGCCAAGAGCACAAGAACTGAGAACACAGAACAAGATTGCCAAGCCCAACATATTTGGTGCCATGACTCGGATGTTTCTGTCTAGGCAAGCCAGCTCACCTTTCTCCATGATAACAATCTTGCTTTGGGTCTTTCTGCCTTGCAGCCAGCACTTTAGAGATACTGAAGCTTGCTTTTGTTTTTGCACCCTTGCCGTTTCTCATATTGCATAGTTGAGTTCTTGGCTAAACCTGATTGTGTGATAAGGAGTTTGGAGACATGTCCCTCATTGTAGGGGAGAAGACTTTCATTTTGCTTCACTTTAGGGAAGAGGACTCTGTGCTGTAACTTTTGCATTTCCAGGCTTCACCTTGGTTTTGGCAATGTACTTTTCTTTCTGTTCTGATGGGGTGCTAGTGGTCCCTTCCTGTGTTAAGGCTAAACAATGTTTCCTCGCCTGGTTTTGTAGGCACTAAGTCATCTAGTGCCTAGCTCACATGCAGGGTGAACCTGTATGCCTGGTAATAAGGAAAGCAGGACTTGTTCAGTGCCTTTCAGGACCAGAGGGTTTATACAGTCCATGCACATGCCTGTACATGAACAGATCTGGGTTACCTTAAGGCATCACTTTTGCATCTATCCCCACCATGTCTCTTCCATGTGGGGCATGGTTAAATACTTACACTCCTGGATTTATCAGGCCTTTCTCCTTCACCTTCAGGTTGCTTCTTTCACTCTATCCCAGGAAGTGACTTCTTTATCATGGCTGGCCACCCAATCACTGGTGCTCTTACAAACGAATCAGGCCATTATACCAACAGATATCATTGTCCTGGCACTTAAAAAATGAGAGGCTTTTAGGTTTGAGGAGTCATTCACAGTTGTTCTTCCTATGAATCAGAAAAGAGATATCTGGAACAGAACTTTGGCTGCATGGCCCAGGTCCAGCCCTAACAGACCCCAGCTGGTAAAGTCTCTCCTCCCCCCCCCCATTTTATTTCCATCCTTACTTTCTAGATGGGTGCACAGAAATCAGAAATCATTCCTAACACCCCTTTGTGGTGCATTCTCTCAAACAGGGACAAGTTCGATCCAGACACCCTGAAGAAGAACCGTTTAATCTTCTTCTGCACAATTGCCTGGCCATAGTACAAACTAGACAGTGGAGAACAGTGGCTGCCACATGAGTGTCTAAATCACCCCACCATCTTACAATTGGAACTCTTTTTCAAAATGAAAGGAAAATGGATCGAAATACCATATGTTCAGGCTTTCTTTTGTTTATGGGAAAATACTCAGTGATGCAAGTGGTGTTTGGAGCTGAGTAAGACTATGGTGTTAGCAAATCTTCCTCAGGTTTTCATTGGTTCTGAGCTGCCTCCATACACAGGGAGGCATAAAGGGGGCCCTACAAATGGGGAGGAGGTGCTGTCTCTACCTCCACCAGGGAAAAAGGCAACTCACCTCCTACCCTTGGTGGAAGCAGCATAGGAGTTTGGACCAATCCTGGTCCATAAGCCCTTTAGTTTAGTAGAGTTAAAACAGAGAAAGATCTGGGAAGCTACATGGATCACCCTCATAAGCATGTAGAAACATTCCAACATTTGTGTCTAGCCTACTACTTAGCTTGCAAAGATGTACATGTTATTCTAAGCCAGACTTTAAATGATTTTGAGAAAGCCAGAGTGTTAAAGGACGCACAAAAGTTTGCCACTGGATTACACCTTTCAGATCCTAGCTATCCAGTGGGTGAAATAGCGGTGCCCATGACTGATCCAGGGTGGAATAATAATTCCTCAGAAAAGAGGTGGGAGAGAGAACATTTTTTAATATGTGTCTACCCTGGCCTCAAGGTCATCGGGCAAAACGCAGTCAATTATTCCAAGGTCTCTGCCATGACCTGGGAGCCTGAGGAAAACCGCAGAGCCTTCCTGGATCAGCTCCAGGAGGCAATGGAGAAACACACTACTCTCAATAATTGACCCAGGCAGGACCAGGTATTAGAAAAACCTCCAGATGCTTGTTCAGGATCCTACCACCTCCCCGGATGACATGGTGGCTGCTGCTAATTATGTTTTCTATAACAGAACTTCTGATTTTGATTCTCAGGTTTGAGAAAAGGAGCAGAGGAAAAAGGCTAGGCATGCCCAGTTAGTAGCAGCATTGACACCCATATTCGAACCCACATTAGAGGCTAAAGCCTTCACCAAACAAGGGATCTCCAGTGCCACATTTGCCAACAAGAACGGCATTGGGCCAAGAACTTCCCCAACAGGGACAGGCCTCCCAAGGCCCCTTGTCATCAGCACCATCAAAGAGGTCACTAGACTATACTCTGTCCTATGGGATCATCCCAGGAGGGGAGTCAGACCTCAGACTGGATCATGGTACAACAATGAAAGAGCCCACTCCTGTCAGCCCCCTGGCAGATAACAATCACTGGACTGGAGCCAAGGGTAAAACTGGTGGCAGGTAGGACAGTAAATTTTCTTATTGATACTGGAGCTGCCTACCCTGTGTTCCTCACCTACTCTGGAAAACTGAGCACTCAATCCTGTATGGATTGAGAGTTGTCTCTGGATCAAATAGGTAAATGAGAGTTATCTCTGGATCAAATCTAGGCCATAGTTTTCCTACCTGAACCCATCACTCTGCCCCTTCTGCACTCTTTTCTTGTGCTTATGGGGTTTTGCCAAATTTGGATACCTAATTATGGGCTTCTGGCTAAGCTCCTTTATAAAAGCCAGAAGGAGGCACTAAAAAGGAACCTATAGTATGGGGACCTGAACAAAAACAGGCTGTTCAGACATTAAAAAAGACTTTACTCCAACCCCCAGCCCTAGGCCTGCCACACCCTCAGAGAACCTTCTTTTTATATGTCCATGAGAGACAGGGAATAGCCGTGGGGTGTTAACACAGCTTTTTGAGCCACAGTTACAACTGGTGGCTTATTTATCAAAGAAATTGGACCCTACAGCTGAAGGATGGCCCTCCTGTTTGAGGGCCATATTTTTACTCTTACTAGAGGCCACTAAATTCACTGTGGGAGCTTCCCTTACTATTAGGAACTCTCACTAGGTCTCCAAGCTCCTCCAGGGAGGGGTGACAAAATGGATCTTGGATAGCTAACTATTAAAATTCCAGGCTATGTTAATAGCAACACCTGACTTAAAAATTGAGACCTGCTCTGGACTTAACCCTGTCTGTCTTCTTCTAGAATGCACAATAGGGGAACCTAGTAGGCTATTGCATAATTTTGAAGAGATTATACTTCACTACTACCTTCCCCTGGCAGATCTATCCTCAGTCCCCATTCCTCAAGCCAATCAGTGGTTTGGTCAAGGATAAAGAATGGCCTGCAAGCTATGCAATAGTGACCAAGAGTATAGAAGTGGTGGAGGTGCAAGCTTTACCTGAAAATACATCCATCTGCCCAATTAGCTGAAGTCATAGACCTATCCTGAGCTGTCCAGTTAGCCAAAGACAAGAGACTGACCATCTACACAGACTCTCAATATGCTTACATGGTGTTACATGCTCATGCATCTATTTGGAAAGAGCAAGTATCCCTTACCACTCAAGGAATGCCAATTAAATATGGGCAACAGATTCATGTGCTTTTAGAGGCCCTCTGAGAACCATCTAAGGTGGTGGCCATTCATTGTAAGTGACATCAAAAGGAAGCTAATCTAATAACTCAAGGAAATTAGGCTGAAGATATGGTTTCCAAAGAGGCAGCCCTGGGTGAAGTGTTTTCTAATCTAGTTGGAGCTCTAGTCCCTTCTAATCCCACTCTCCCTATTCTAGTTTATTCCATCTCAGAAATATCTGATAGGCTGACTCAAGGATATGACTTGAGCCTCCCGGATACTTAAAGAAAACCTCTATCTATTATGAGCTAAATAATTTAAGAAAACTTGTCAGTAGCCACCCATAATGCTGCCCACTTCAGCCCTAAGCCACTTAGACATCTTCTGGAACAATATTTTGTTTCTCCTTTACTAGCCTCCACTATTAGACAGGTCATCTGACTTTATACTATCTGCCAAACCAATAATCCTCAAGGGGCTTTGAAGGCAAAATTTGCCTCTCCAGCCCAAAGAAAGAGTACTTACCATGGCGAGGACTTCCAGGTAGATTTCACACAAATGCTTCCCTATAAAGGATTCAAGTACTTCATAATGTTTGTTAACACTTTTACTTGTTGAGTTGAAGCTTTCCCTTGCAGGACTGAAAAGACCACTTAAGTTTCCTGAAGACTTCTGGAGAATATCATAGCTCATTTTGGCTTTCCCCAGTCTTTACAGAGCAACAGTGGTCATGCCTTTGCTTCGCAGGCAGTGCAGGGAGTCTTCAGGGCTCTGTAGATCTCTTACAATCTGCATTGCACCTATAGAGCTCAGTCATCAGTCCAGGTGAAGCAAGTTAACCAGAGCCTCAAGCTCACCCTCTGCAAGATGACCCAGGAAACTGAATTCAGTTGATTACAACTTCTCCCAGTCTCTTTTGCATTTATACATTGCGGATAAATCCTCCTTTTGTTTAAATGCTTTTGAAGTGCTGTATAGCTGATCTTTTTCTCTGATTGCTTCAAATTTTGATTTTCAGGAAAAGGCTGGACACCAATATGCCTTTCCAATAGCTCAATTCTTGCAGACATTACAAAAACAGAAGCTACCACCTAGAAACCCTTCTTCCCCTAGTCCTTTCTGTCAGCCAGGGTACTCAGTGATCATTAAACAGTAGAAGTATGGGTTCCCCGCATCCCAGTTAACCTTGGTGTGAAAAGGTCCCTATCCAGTCTTACTTTCTATGCCAACTGCTATTAAGATCCCAGGGATACCTACTTGGCTCCATCATGTCATCAGTCTCAGGTGATGACATGGAAGGACCAAAATAAAACTCATCCATGCCCAGTAGACAAGGACTCCAACAACAGAGGCAAATACTCATGTACTCCCTTGAAGGATTTTCAGTACCTGTTCAAGTGGACTTCTTCTGCTGTGGCTCCTTCAGATAAGTAGTCAGAAGGGTGCACCTGCTTTTTCTTAAAAAAACACTGTGGCTTTTTAAAAACAAGTTTGGACAGGTTTAGGGCAACATCAGTGCCATTCTAGAGTCTGCCCAATCTCCAAGTGTGAGGTGATACCCCTAGGCCCTAGTTTATGTCCTTGATAATTTCCTTGGTCACTGCATTACTTTGCTTCCTGGAAGTTCTAATATTGGGACCAACCCTCATAAATTTTCTAACTAAATTTATTTTATCCCATCTAGAGGCCGTCAAGCTACAAATGGTCCTATGTTCCCTACCAGCCCCAATGCCTACCTTCTCTTTGCACCTACAACTACAACAATCTGATGAGGACATATACCAAACTCCCATGGCAAAAGACTTCTAGAGAACCTCCAAGAGGCCATCCTATTAGGAATTGTTGCTCTCACTTATCAGGAAGCATCCAGATGAGTCAACACTCCTCCCCAACAATTTGAGCCTCTAGAGTATAGAATAGAAAAATGTTTGGTAGATAGTGAGCAAAATATGGCTCTCCTAGGTACAAAAGTGGGCACCTTGCCTTTGTGCTGCCTCAAGCAATTACCTCACCTGGGGAAGAGGGACAAGGGCAGTTGGTGCCCCATCTTAATCCTGCCCCAAGCAACTGCCATAACTGGGGTAAGGAGGAACACTGTAATTGGTAAAAGAATGAAAGGAATTCCCCAGTCCATGGCCCAGGCAGCCCAGGCAGCCCAGGCACAATAAGATCCGGAAAGTGACCTATAGTAACCTAAGTCTAATTCTATTCCATTAACTGTCAATCAAAGTGGCCCCATGGTGATATTTGAACTGGGAGGAGGGCCCAATCCAGATAGTATAAAACAGGAACAGGACACCACACTATAAGCAGAGTCTCTTGTTATGACAGGGGGCCCATTTGTCATCTGTGGCAAACATATCTTGCTCTTACTCTGTAAACTTTTCTTGCTCTTCTTCAATAAATTTCATTTTCATGCTTACCTTGCTTTTGGTGTGTCTGGTCATTCATTAGCCAAGAGCACACCAAGTTCTAACAACACACTACCAACCTGGGCACTACTGTTGTATGGTGTTGCCTTGGGGATTCCCCTAAAATTGCAGTGGCTGTAGGTGGCCCTCTGCACTGTTGGACTCCCCTGCAGCTGCTGGAAAAAATATTCCAGTGTAAGAAGGGTGTATTTTCACATGAAACATCAGCTGCCCTTCCTGGGATCAAATCCCTAAACAGTTGGCCACTACATGAGGGTGTGTTGCCCCTTGAGCCTGGTGTACCGTTCCAGTGACCTGGGGCCTCAGTAGTGGTCAGAAATGTATTAACTATAAATGGCAAATTCCTATTGTTGAGCCAGAGTGAGCAGGCCAGGATGGTAGATCTCTGCCTCCATCTCACAGGCATTAAAGAAGTGGACTACTAGGCTCCAGGGGAGCAACAATACCCCACCCCCAGTAAAGTCCTAGAGGATAATATGATGCTTAGCTTCATTGTGTCACCATGTTGGTGAAGTAGACCCAGCATTAAAGAAGTAAATTGTCTGACCCTAACTCACTGATGGAGGTAACTTCACCTGACACCCCATGGTGCCTCATAGGAAATAAGTGTTGCTGAGACAAGGGTCTCCTTTGTTGCTACATTCCTTGCTGCTATCACTCCTCATCCCCCACCCACCAACCCCCACCAACCCTTCGGAGATAGATTGGGAAACCTTGGGGGAAGCTCCTGCCTAGGAGGTCAGCAAACATGAAAGTCATAACCCAATTTTTCTAATAACAATCTATGAGGTCAAAAGAACAAGGGGCTAGTCAATACCACCAGGAGCTTATCAGGTAAACATGCAAAGAGAAAGTAAAGAAAACAAATTGGTCACCTAGAAATACAAGCCTTTCTAAAAATTGTACCTAATAAAATGGGAGGAGGGAGGGACAGATTATCTCTCCATGAGTGGGGGCCATCCCAGAAAGAGGCTACTGCTTAGAGGCATAGGGCCCTTTTCCTCCTCCCTCTTTTCTTCTTATCAACTAGAGACAGAATCTAAGAACTTTGGTTTCAGGTGGCTAAAAATACAAAACAAACAAATAAAACAAAAAAAGACAAAAAGACAAAGGCGACTGCCGCTTTAGGTGGCTACATTCCAAGGAATGAAAACAAGAACTTTAAACTTTAAGCACTGAGCACACTTTAAGTCTAGCAAAACACAATTCCAGCCCTAGATTACTTATTGATTTATGAACAAACTCCCAGATACAGGAGGAAAATGAAATGTAAAAAATAAATTGTATACATATATAAATATATAATAAATAGATAAATTGTAAATATGTTTTCCATAGTTTCATTCAATTAGAAATTAAAATTAATGTACTAATTTATTTTTTATTTTTTTTATTTCAGCATATTACAGGAGTACAAATGTTCAGGTTATGTACATTGCCCTTGCCCAACCTGAGTCAGAGCTTCGAGCGTGTCCATCCCTCAAATTGTGCACACCACACTCATTAAGTGTGTTATACACCCATCCCAATTATTTAGTATACTAATTTATATGCTAAATAATTTATATAACAAAAGGATGAAAGGGCACTGATTGGCTTTTGTGCCTGTACAACATAGATTCTAATTCACTTTAACATCTGCTAAAATAAACTAACAAAAATGAATAGACTTAATCAATACTGGGACTCAAATTATAGTCATACCTGGGCAATCTCATTAAATTTAAATACTTTGTCCACATGATTTTTGAAGGTAACTAAATACAAAATATAAAAGGATGAGTATACCGCACTTTAACTGTAGCCTTGCCTATATTTTCCATAGTCATATACCTATTATTATAAAATATCCTGTTAGATATAGATGCTCTGCTACAATAACTAAATTAAAATTAAAGTAAGTTTTTGGCACTTATCTATTGGCTTGATAAAATGTGACCCCATAAACACAAATTAAGATAATTAATGTAGTCCAATGTAAGTTAAAAAGGGAACTTTCAACGATTAAAGCTCATTATATAAAACCTAATTAGTAAAAGTGTAATTATCCCCACAGCTTCCCCTCTGTTTCACCCACCAGATACCTAGGATGTGGAAGGTGTAATCCAATGGCAAATTTTTCTGCCTCCATTAACGCTCTGGATTTCTAAAAATCATTTAAAGTCATGCTTAGAATAATATGTACATCTTTCTAAGTCAAATCATGGGCTAGACACCAATGCTAGATGTCTCTAAATACTTATGATGGTGATCAGTGTAGCGCCCCAGATCTGCTTTATTTGTTTTATCTCTACTAAACTAAAGGGCTTATGGACGAGGGTTGGTCCAAACTCCCCCGCTGCTTCCACCAAGGGTAGGAACTGAGTTGTCTTTCCCCCTGGTGGAGCTATAGACAGCACCACCTCTCCCTTTGTAGGGCCCCCTTTATGCCTTCCTGTGTATGGGGGCAGCTTAGAACAGTCGGGAACCTGAGAAGGATCTCTTAGCACCATAGTATTAGTTGGCACTGAACACCCCTTGCACCACCAAGGATTTTCCTGTAAATCAAAAAAGCTTGTACACATGGTATTTGGGCCCATTTTCCTTCCCTTTTGAAAAAGAAGTCCAATTATAAGATGGTGGGATTATTCAGAGTCACATGTGCTGGCCCCTGTTCTTCACTGTCCAGCTTGTTCTGTGGTCAGGTGGTTGTGCAGAAGACAATTAAATATTTCTTCTTCACAGTGGCTGGATCAAACTTGCCACAATTTGAGATAATGCACCCAAGGGTTGTTAGGAAAGATTTTTGATCCCTGTGTACCCATCTAGAAAGTAAGGAGGAAAATAAAAAAGGAGAGGGAAAGGGAGAGACTTTACCATCTTGGGTGTATTACAGTTGGGTGTCCCCATATAACAACCTGGGCCATCCAGCCAAAGAGCAAAAGAGGGAAAGAGGAGAGACTATACCTGCCGAGGTCTGTTAGGCTGGGCGTCCCCAAGTAACAACCCAGGCCATTCAGCTGAGGAACTGGTCCGAATGTCTCCTTTCTGATTCATAGGACAAAGGGCTGTGCATGACCCCTGAAACCCAAGAACTTCTCATTATTTTATGCACCAGGACAATGATATATGTTGGTATAATGATCTGGTTATTTGTAAAAGTATTATACTAACACCAGAGGTTGCGTGGTCATCCACGATAAGGAAGGCACTTCCCAGGATGGAGCAAAAGAAACAGCTTGAAGGTGAAGGAGAAAGGCCTGATAAAACGAGGGCTGTAAGTATTTAACTGTACCCTGCATAAGGGAGTCATATCAGGGAGAGATGTAGAAGTGATGCCTTAAGGTAACCTAGATCTATTCTTGTACAGGCATGTGCACGGGCTGTATAAACCCTCAGGTCCTAAAAGGACCCTACAGAGTAGACCCTGACCATGTCCCACTTTCCTTATCACAGGTGTACAATTTCATTTTGAGTGAGTGAGTCAGGCACTAGATGGCTTAGTGCCAACAAAACCAGGAGGAGACTTTGTTTAGCCTTTTTTGTTTCTTTGTTTGTGACAGAGTCTCACTCTGTTGCCCAGGCTAGAGTGCCGTGGCATCAGCCTAGCCCAGAGCAGCCTCAAACTCCTGAGCTCAACTGATCCTCCTGCCTCAGCCTCCTGAGTAGCTGGGACTACAGGCACGAGCCACCACATCTGGCTAATTTTTTGTTTCTATTTTTAGTTGACTGGCTATTTTTTTTTTTTTTCTATTCTTAGTAGAGACGGGGTCTCACTCTTGCTTCGAGCTGGTCTCGAACTCTTAACCTCAAGTGATCCTCCCACTTCAGCCTCCCAGATTGCTAGGATTACAGGCATGTGCCACCATGAAGCCTAGAAGCTTAAGAGTTATAGCACAGACACCCTCTCCCCTAAAGTGAAACTAAATGAAAGACTTCTCCCCTACTGTGAGGGACACATTCCCAAACTCCTTGTCATACACACAGGATTAGCAGAAAATTTAACTATGCACTCTGAGAAATAGCAAGGGTGGAAAAGTGAAAGCAAGCACCAGCGCCCCCCTCAAGTACTGGCTGCAAAGCAGGAAGATCCAAAGCAAGAGTGTTTTCACAGAAAAAGGTGAGCTGGCTTACCTAGACAGAGTGATTTGAGTCATGGCACCAAGATGTCAGCATTTTAGTCTGTTCTGGGATCTTGGTGTGCTCTTGGTTGAGGAATGATCAGACACACTTAAGGCAAGGTAATCATGAAAAGAGGTTAATTGAGGATAAGCAAGATAGGTTTATAGAGCAAGAGTAAGATACATTCGCCACAGACAATGAACAGGTCCCCTGAGATAACTAGTGGACCTGGTTATGGTCTGGGGTCTTGTTTCATATTGTTTGTATTGGGCCCTCTTCATGGTTCACATGTCACCATTGAACCACTTTGGTGCACAGCTAATAACATGATAATTAGCCTTAGGTTACTTTAGGTCATTTTCCAGAACCTATTGTGCCTGGGCTGTCTGGTCCTTGGGCTAGGGAATTCCCTGCATTCTTTTGCAGATTGTCAGGGCATTTCTCCTTCCCCCAGGTGTGGCAATTGCTTGGGGTAGGATCAAGGTGGAGCAGCACCAAGATGGAGTGCTCACCCCTGTTTTTCTTCCCCTGGTGTGGCATTTGCTTGAGGCAGTAACAAGGTGCAGTGCCCACTTTTGTCCGTAGGAGATCTAGAGATCCCTTATTGTCTACCTAAGAGTAAGTAGTACACAGCAGTGAAAGACAGTGCCATGGAACTCCAGCAAGCAAAAATACCATCCCTGACTGAATGGATTATCTGATTCAGAAAGTTAGAAACTCATTCATAGCAGACATTGGATTGTGTCCAAGCCATGACCACAATATTACTGACTACACCAGTCGTTCGAGTTTCATTATCCACTTAGCTGATAGCTACTGTCTCTAGCAGCCTCCAGAGTTATAAGGCAAAAGAACACCAGCAGGAGTCCACCTCTTGTGTCCTTTCAGGGAGGCATTGCCATCAGGGGTCATATTTTGACTGTGGCTTTAGTGACATAACCACATATGAAAGTTTAATTTTTAGTGCTTACAGACCCTTGTGGAACATGACATTCCTGGGGGCCATACGCACTGAGGTTATGGAGCACAGGCAGGGAGAGAGAGAAAAATAAAATGAGTGACAACTACCAGTATAAATAGGGGAATACAGTGTGGGTCACTTTAATTTTTTAGGCAAATGCCTAAATGGTCCATTTAAAGAAAGCTGGAAGAAAAATATCTTTATTTTCTTATGTCTGAGCCCCTGCTGGAGCAATTTGAGTGTGGTGTAGAAATGGAAACTGTGTGAAGAATGCCAGGTAGGGATCAAATCTGCAGGTGGCAGGTGTAGGCCTGGAGGGTAGTTCCTAGGGGTGGACAAGCCAGGGACCAATCAGGGTAAGGGACTGCAGGAAAACACAGAACATCTGATAATCATTTGTTAATAGCCCACACTTCCTCTAAGCCCTCCCATGGACCAGGCCAATTAAAGGAAACCATACGAGGATCCTCAACATCTTTCTCCACTCATGGAGACTGACCCAATCCTATCTCTGGAACATATTTTCACTCTTGGTAGCTTCTTTTTTTACTTTCACTATGTATAGTTTCTTTCTTTTCTGTAATTCACTTTTTGTGTGGGTTCTCTTTGTATTCACAATCGCTTCATCATCGGCTCAACTCAGTACCAGTACTCCCTCTTTCCTCTGGGAACTGAAGACCATGGAACATAGAAATAGACCTAACAAGGGTGACTAAGCCTGCTTCTGGCACCAGAAAGCTAAATCTGTATTTAAAATTGATGCTGTGGAAACATAAAATTATAAGCATAAAGCCCACACTTCATTCCTATTCACCCAGAATCTGTTTTCCATTATTAAAATTTAATTGTCTTTATTCTCTTTCTCCCAGACTTACCTAGCAAACTCCAAACCTTATTAAACTCATATTTTTACTTATTCTGTGTCTACATCTAAGTACCTGAAAGTTGCTGAAGCTGAATAAAAATAAGATTGCGATGAATGATCCAATTTAAATTGATAGTGACACAATTCAAATAGGCACTAAATATCCTTGAATAATCCTACTACACTCTCCAATGTGTTATCTATCTTTCTTACTTTCCCCAAAATACTATATCTTTGACTCTTTCATCAAATATCTTATATCCCTCACAACAAACTCTCAGATGATAAATTTGTCCCATATATATATAACAGAAAACTAGTAAAAATAAATCATAGCATAAAACATTAACTCTTTCACCTTTTTATTCACCAGCAACAACTTTACTCATATGTGGACCCATGATTTCTGGATCCTTTCTTTTGACTATGATGCTTCTTTGTGTTATCTAAATCCATTTATTATATTTATTGTTAATTATCTTATTACATTATGCCATTTCAAGGACTTCTCTCCTACAATTGTGATTCTGTCCCTTTGTACTGGATCATTCTTATAAGGATAAAAATATACTCTATTAATATCTCTTGTGTTAAAAATATTTGCACTAAAAAAACAAAAATTTACTAAACTTCCTATTAATATCACCACCCCAATACCAAAAATTTATTCCCTGCTACTCTCCACAGGAAAAGTCCTTGAGTTATCAGTACTCCCTGACCAAACTTCTCACTTCACAGTTTTTCCTAAACCTATTTTAAAAAGCTTTTCACTTATACCACTCTTCTAAGTCTATAGTTTCTGAAGTTCACAATAGCTTCACCATTGCAAAAATCCAGTTGTTTCTTCTCCTATGTTACCAAATGTATCATTAACTTTTAAAATAATTGATCATATCTTACTTTTCAGAGGTCAAGAAATGTTTGTAGATGCATATATCCTATCCATTTCACTCCAAGATATTTACTCAAGAGAAAGGAGAGCATATGTTCACATAGACACTTGCACATGAATACTTAACAGCAGCTTTATTTGTAATCACTCAAAACTGAAAACAACCAAAATGTCCATAAACAAGTAAATGGACAAATAATTTGTGGGGCATACAAACAGTGGAATTTCAGCTATTATAGTATGAACTATTTTACATGCAGCTATATAAGTATATCTCAGAAAAGTATACTGAGTGAAAGAAGCCAGACAAAAACTAGTACATACTGCATGATTTTGCTTATATACAATTCTAAAGATGAAAACTAATCTATAGTAACATAAAGCAGAACTGTGCTTTTCTGAAGATAAGAGGGAGGGGTGGGAATGAGGGATTTAAAATGTGCATGATCAAAGTTTGAGAAGCAATGGATATGTTTACTGTCTTTATTTTGGTAACAATTGGGTATATACATATATCAAATCATAAATTTAAATATGTTCAGTTCACTGTACACTTAAGCCCCAATAGAGATATAAAAATAAATTTTAAAAAGTTAAAGGGGAATGAGTAACTGCTTCAAATGACCCTAACATATAACAAATTCAGACCATCTATTCTTATTTTAGAGCAGAAATTGCCATAGAATAACTTTTAATACTATGCTTTAAAAATGTATTTTCTTATATTGAAGACAATTAACAACAAAATCCATAGTTGGACTCTGCGGATTGTTGAAAAAAATCAACTTTATTTATAGTCTCTCTAGATTTTTATATGTAAAAGTTTTAGGATTAATCAGGAAATCTGGAGCCATGCAAATTGGGATGGGGTATTTATCATAATTAAGGGAATTTGGATTACACTGGACCTAAAGACTCCTCTGAACCTCAATTTTCAGCAGGCCTTCCTCCCTCACTTGTCTAATTATACTGTATCTTGTCTAAAGACTAAAATTCCCTGACTTAAAGTGTTTATCTTGAAAGTAGAAGGTGGTGATGTTCTCCACCCTACAATCTCTGCAAATCTATAAATAGAGGCAGACCACAGCAATTGGAGGGGGATAATGTTGAAATCAAACTCAAAAAATGTTTTATACATTGAAATAACTAAAATTTCATTAAATGTATCAGGTGAAATCTGAGGGCATAATTGTGAGTGGTATTAGGCCAAGAAGGGAAAGTGCATATTTAAATTGAACTGAGATACCTGAGATTCTGAATTTAGCAGAAAGTCTATGTCCAATTTGTTAGCTCAAGCAGCTAGAGGTGTTTCTTGTTAAAGGTTCAGTTTGATGAGTAAAGCATGGATTTAACAGTAGAACACAGTAAGTAAATAAAGTCAAGTTGTCAGAAATTATTTAATATAATATAAGGAATTAAATATAATGATATTAGGGTATAGTAAAAATGGGAAGGATTTATCTCAGTGAGGAGGATATTTCTCAAAACTTTGAGAAATACATTGGAGAAGGGAAATTCAGAAGCTCTGGAAAGTATTTTAGTGCATTTTTAAATTAATAATCATACTAGATAACATTTTTTGAGAACTTACTATGTTTGAGAAGCTGTTTTGAGTCTTTAAAATATTATAGTTTTAAATCCTCTTAAGTCCTATGAGATAAGTAACATTATTTCCATATTTTGCAGATGAACACACTTGAAGTACAGAGAGTTTAACTTGCCCAAAGTCACACATATAGAAAGTAGCTGAGCTGGGATTTTTACAAAGGCAATCTAATTCTAGATTTCATGATTTTGATTAAAAGGGCTGTTAATAAGGGCTATTGTGATAGAAAGAACAAGCAATAGCCCCTGGTGCTCTCATTCTCTTCCAAAATAACAAATCTTAAGCAATAACAAGTCACTCCAGAAATTCTGAATTAGAACCAGCAGTTTAAGAAACTTGAAATATGCTTAAGATTTATTTTCATTATATCTTCATTTAATTCTCAAGTTTGGCTAGTTCAGAAGTTGGATACCATGTATGTGTAACTTAAAATATATTAGTTAATAACACAGGAAAATATTTTTTATGATCTTGTGACAGGAAAGCATTTGGAAAATACATAGCACAGTAAGAGAATTATAAACAAGCATATTTAACACGAAATATATAACTTCTGAATGATAAAATAATATTTTAAAGCAAAAAGTTGATAGAGAAGAGACATTTACTCTGTGTATGCATATGACAAAATATTAATCCAGACTACTTACAATATTGCAGTAAATCACAAGATAAAAGACAAACCAATAGAATGTTGGCAATTCATACAACATAAAATTCAAATGGCAAATAAATATTTTAAATGCTAACATCTGCTATTTATTAGTAACATTTAAATCAAAACAATAATAAAAATTGAATTTTACACATATATTAATTTTAAAATCTGATTTTATCACATGTTGATTAAGGTATGGGGAAATTGATATCATATATGCCATTTGTAAAAGAGAAACATGATATGCTTAAAGTTATAGGAATTTGACAACATAGATTTATTGAAAAATATACCTGCTACTTGATCTAGCAACATTTTTCTGGCTATCTACCTTCTTTGATAAAGAAATACTTTCATATAAGCCCAAAGACCTAGATAGGAAACTCTATTGCATCATTGTTTGAAACAAAAATTACTAACAATGCAAAGGTGCAAGAGTCCTATAATGGAATACTAAAACCTAATATGTACATATGATGAAATACTGTGTTATTTTAGAGGACTAAATTATATAGATATAGATGTAGATACACATATGGATACAAATGCAGGTACAGATACAGATCATCATAAATAAATCTTAGTCATAATGATTATAAAATGGAAATTGCAGAATGCAACACATATTTTAAAAAGTGAAATATAAAATCTCTGAAAATTATATATCATATATCTTTCTTTTTTTTATAATTATTATTTTTTTTTATTTCGGCATATGATGGGGATACAGATTTTAAGGTTTCAATAACTGCCCTTCCCCCCCTCCCCCCACAAGTCTGAGTCTCCAGCATAACCATCCCCCAGACGGTGCACTTCTCACTCATTATATATGTATCTACCCATCTCCCCCCCCATCCCCCTGTCCAATACACTATTATTGTAGTACCTATGTGTCCACTTAGGTGCGGCTCATTTAATACCAGTTTAATGGTGAGTATATGTGGTTCTTGTTTTTCCATTCTTGGGATACTTCACTTAGTAGTATGGGTTCCAGCTCTAACCAGGAAAATATTAGATGTGCTATATCACCATTGTTTCTTAGAGCTGAATAGTACTCCATGGTATACATATACCACATTTTATTAATCCATTCTTGGATTGATGGGCACTTGGGCTGCTTCCACAGCCTTGCGATTATGAATTGTGCTGCTATAAACATACGAGTGCAGGTGTCTTTCTTGTAGAGTGTAATTGGATCTTTTGGGTAGATGCCCAGTAATGGGATTGTTGGGTCAAATGGTAGATTTACTTGTATCGCTTTAAGGTATCTCCAA